>ML784891.1:639314-664066 GCA_009831015.1 Picea engelmannii | reverse complement strand
AGGATCGCGAGTCATGGGGGTGAATGAGTTTTGACATTAGAAGCCCTGAATCCCGATAGCGAACCAGGGATTGGCATTTCGCTAAGGCAGGTTTGTGGGAAATTAACCCAAAAATTTTAAATTATGATAGTGGATGTGTTACAAGCAACCACATCTCTTCTCATAGATAGCTACCACCATTCAAGCAAGTGTTTCAGTTATGTAGTTTTACAGTTTCAGCCTATTTCATTTATTCAATACAAGATATTGTTCACTAGATATGTGTGTTGTTCTTCATATCTCTGTGTTAATTATATTCAGTATGTTAATCATTTCGTTCTGCTCCTAAATCCGGATTAGTGTTATCGGAGCGGTCTACTCTTCATTTATTTTTCTTCGTGCATGTCCCTGACAAGATCTGGGTACACGAAGTTGGGACTCGAACCAATCGAGCTGTTGCAAGATCGGTTGCACCGAACCTGACAACAACCCATGGGAGACGAAAAGAAAGATGATGGAGTAGGAGAACCTTTTAAAATGTTTCTCAAGTAATCCCTTGCATGACAAAGGAACGAAATGATGGACAACTTTGCGCATATCCTTTGACGGCTGCCCACAGGAGAAGCATCTTCATCAAGTGGCCATGCAACCCCCTTCAAGGTACATGTAAATTTTGATATTCCATTATTTGAAGGACTGATAGATGCATATGTTGTAGATAAATGGTTGAGTCTGCTCGAAGGGTATTTTTCAGTCCACAATTTTTCCGATAGGGAAAAGATTACTTTTGCACTCCTCAAGGTCGTCCCTCATGTTAAGGACTGGTGGGAAACTTACTCTGAACAAAGGGCCATAAAGGAATCTACAATATTTGTGGTTGCCCCTACATGGGATTCCTTTCGGGATGACATTAAAGAACAATACTACCCTGTTGGAAGCTACGAGGACCGGTACACCAGATGGACCATCCTGTGTCAAGAAAGGGACCAGACAGTACCATATTTCACCAATATTATCCATACCCTACACACCAAATTGTGTATCAAATACTTTAAGAAACATCTGGTGCTCAAATACCATGGCTATTTGCATAGATACATTCAAATAGAAATCGTGTTTTTGGACATCACCTCATTGGGTACGGCTTATAGATACGCTATCAAGATCGAACATAAATTTAAGCAGAAGAGGTGAGAGTTTGGATCTGCAAACTCCTCACAGCTAAAGAAGGGGAAAGGCCACCCCAACCCACACAACAAGGGACAGAGCAGAGATGGCCACTCTCAGGACAACCTGTCCAAGCCGCAACACAAGAAGGGTAATGAGAAGACGAAGAAGGACATAGGAAAATGGTGTGAGTACCATAAAATCCATTGTCAGAACACTGAATAATGTTTCCCCAAGAAGACACTCATGGTCAAGATGAAGGCTTCCGAGTTAGAGGCCGATTTTGATTCTAAATCAAATCCTGAAGGAGGGAAGCAGATTATTGATGATGAACCCAATGCCATTGTCGCTACTACCAAAGTTCAGCCAAGTGAACTAGAAAAACCAGAGGAAGGGGAACGCCTCTTTCACTCACAAATGTGCGTAAAGGGGGCTCCACTTCATTTCATTGTCGATAGTGGCAGTCAGAGGAACTTGATTTCAGTAGAGGTCGTCAAGCAGCTGGACCTACCAATGAAACTGCACTCGCAACCCAACACCATTGGTTGGCTTCAACAAGGAAGAGATCTCCATGTCAGCCAATAGTGTCATCTTCCCTACAACATCAAGCCTTTCAAAGATGAGGTATTGTGTGATATTTCTTCCCTTGAATTTTGTGATGTTTTTTTAGGAAAACCATATTTGTGGAAGTGCATTGTTGTGTATGAGTCTAAACCCCACAGTGTTATTATTACTTTGGGTAGACAATTGTACAGGATACCAAAGGTAGTGTCACCTATTGCTATTTCTTTAATCTCTGCTAAGCAATGTAGTAAGGTCATTTCACAGACTGGGAAGTTCGTCTTCTTTGTGATCCATGCTCACAGTAAGAAGATTGTTTCCACTACATTTGTGGCCTCTACACAAAGCCTCTCTTTGTAGTAGAAGCAAGTGGACAGGATCGTCAAAGAATACAAAGACATTTTCTCCTCACCCACCGGGGTATCGATGCACTGCCAAGTCAAGCATCCAATTGATCTGAACCCCGGTGCACCTCTACCTAATGGACCAGTCTATCATCGTTCGCTGATGGAAAATGAAGAAATCAAGCATCATATCCAAGAGCTTCTTCAAAAGGGGCACATCAGACTCAACTCCTCCCCTTGTAGAAGCCCAATTGTACTGGTGCAGAAGAAGGACGGGACTTGGTGACTCTACATTGATTATAGAGACTTAAATAAAATCACAGTCAGGAATTGGTACCCAATTCCCAGGATTGATGACCTTCTTGAACAACTCAAGGGGAAAACGTTATTCAACAAGATTGAACTAAATTATGGCTACCACCAGGTTCCCATCGAACCAGTTGATGTATGGAAGACAACCCTCAAATCTAAAGAAGGTCTCTTCAAATGGTTGGTCATGCCCTTTGGCTTAACCAATGCACCAACCACTTTCATGGGGTTGATGGATGATGTATTAAGACCCTTCACCAACTATTTTGTGGTGTTATATTTGGATGACATCCTCATATTCAACAGAACTTGGGAGGAGCACATGCGACATATTCAATAGGCTTTGAGCACTCTGCGGCAGGACAAGCGATATGCCAACTTGGAAAAATGCTCTTTTGGCATGAACATGACCCAATACTTGGGCTACATTGTTGATGAACATGGGGTACATGTTGATCCAGCTAAGATCGAAGTCATCCATGACTGTCCAACCCTGACCACACTAACCGAGATTCGAAGCTTCTTGGGACTGACCAACTCCTACCGAAGGTTCATGTTGGGATTCTCCCATATTGCATGGGCCCTCAACTAGGTGACCAAGGGAGGTGGCAAGTAAAATTTCGTGTGGGGGAAGGAAAGAAAATTAGAATTCGATTATCTGAATCATTTCTTGTGCTCATTTCCAACACTCTCCTTTCCCGATCTGCAACAACCGTTTGAGATTGAGACTGATGCATCTAACTATGTTGTAGGTGCAGTTGTTACTCAACACGATCATCCAATGGCATACCATAGTGAGACACTCTCAGATATTGTCCAGAAATACCCCACCTATGACGAAGAAATGTATTCCATTGTACAAGCCTGTCTTCAATGGAAACATTACGTTCTGGGAAAAGAGACGATCATCCACACTGATCACAAGCCTTTGCAGTTCATATAGACATAGAGAAAATTGTAGAACGACCGCCATCAGAAGTGGTCCACCTACCTGCAGCAATTCCATCTCAACATCAAGTATAATATAGGGATCTCAAATTGTGTCATTGACTTCCTTAGTCGACCTCTCGTGGCTGCACTCACCACTGTGATCCATTCCTATGGACATGAGGCCTCTGAGTGGCCCCAACTTTATCAGCAAGATCCAGACTTCACCACCCCCTATCAACTCTTGGGTACAAGCACGACTGAAACTGATTTTCACATTCAGTACAAACTATTATGCCACCTGGGCTATCTCTGTGTTCATACAAGCGAGCGTACAAAGATGATTTGGGAAGCCCACTACAGTTGGGTGGAAGGACATTTTGGCGTGGAGAAAACTGTGGTCGTTCTTTAGAAACATTTTTATTGGCCAAAACTTCGATAGGAAGTCAACAAGTATATCATATCTTGCACTTCCTGTGCCATTTCCAATCCATCCATCAAGAAGCAAGGCTTATAAACCCCTCTTCCTACTCCCGATAAGCATTGGGAATCCATCTCAATGGATTACATTTCTGGCCTTCCATCCACCAAGCAAGGAAATGACTGTGTATTTGTGGTCGTTGATCTGTTTTCGAAGATGACCATCCTCATAGCCTGCAAGAAGAATATCACAGTGGTAGATATTTCCAAGCTCTTCTTCGAAGGAGTGTGGGTCCATTTTGGGATACCACATACCATCATCTTCGACTGGGACAACATGTTCCTCATCACATTTTGTTCAAGTATCTGGTCACTGTTGGACACCAAGATCACTAAATCCATTTCTTTCCACCCCCAAACAGATGACCAAATAGAGGTCGTCAATCGGATGATTGGAGCATCTTGCGCATGTACAACTCTAAGAATCCACGTACATGGGATGAGAGTCTCCCCTATGTTCAACATAGTTACAACACGGCTCTCCATAGCTCCACTAGCCATAGCCCATTTCAAGTGGGGCTGCAATTCCAACCCTTGGGTCCCATTGATGTTGCACTACCTCTTGCCACCACACAGAGAGACTCTTCCCATGTTCAGTCTGAGACTGACAAATCCACCAGATTCATTGAGCAGATTCAACACATCCACCAATAGGTCTAGGAGATTTTTCAGAAATCCAATGCTAAGTACAAGGAACACCATGATTAACATAGGGTATCGCACCAGTTTAAGGTTGGAGACAAAGTCTGGTTACATTTGCAGAAGGAGTGTCTTACAAGGCCCCATCGGAAGCTCCTCCCACTTTGCTATGGGCCATACACTATCACCAAGACTATGGGTAGCAATGATTTTGAGCTCAACACTCCACCCTTCCTTGGTCTGCACCCAGTGTTCAATGTGGACCTCCTTCGGCCATATTTTCCACCATTATTGGACACCTTCGAGATCGTATAAAAATTGACACCAATAGAGCTCAAACTTGACTACATGGAAAAAGAATCCCAGATAGTGGACACACAGGTCAAGGGAAATCGCCAACAGAGGATCCAACTTTATTGGGTTGTCAAGGCATGATAGCTCCTACACCAAGGCAAGTGGCTCACCCAGGGCGAAATCTAGTAGAAGTTTCCTCACCTGATGGGGGAACTCAATGCAATGGAGACCATTGCTACCTAAGGGGGGACGATTCATCTAGGTGGATATTGGTGGCCACCCACCTATTCCAACTAGCTCCTCTTGTCCATTTTTAGTTCAACGAGTTCTTTTGTACTTCTTTGTAATTGTGGGTTCTACACTTCTAGGGTTGTCTAAGGCCCTACACATCTTCTAGGTGGATACTGGTGGCCTCTCACCTAATCCAACTGGATTATTTTGTATGTTTTCATATCAACACATCTTGTTGTACTTCCAAGGCTGTTTTGGATCCCTAAACAATGTTTTTTTGGTTTGCAACAGTCAAAATATAGATGAAGTTAGATTTTGATGGTGTAATTTGTAGTTCTCTAAAAGAACTTTATAATGGGTTATTATGCGCCTAAAACGAAGGTCGTATGAAAAGGTTACAACCCCGGGAAGTTGAGGTACCAACTTACCCATAGGGGCCCACATGACTTTTGGTGTTTCACCTCCTAGGGTTAGGTTTTTGGATGTCTAGGGTTTTGGAATTCATGAGTAATATTAAAAATGCCTCTAGAGCCTCATTGTAATCATTATGCTCAGATGGATGCGCGTAGCAGCCACATATTTTCTCAGAGATAGCTACCACCATTCAAGCAAGTGTTTCAGTTCTGGAGTTTTACAGTTTCAACCTATTTTGTTTATTCAATAGAAGATATTGTTCAATGGATATCTATGTTGTATTTCATATCTCTATGTTTATTGTATTCAATATGTTAATCAGTTCGTTCCACTCTTAAATCCAGATCATCCTAATATTCATATTGTGAGTGAGCCAAAGGAGAGATGGGGAGTTACAATATAATCTCAATGTGGTGAGCCTACACCTTCCTTATTTAGTTTTCAGATTGAAATCCTCATCATTGAGGTTGTTGGCATGATACTCAGAGAACAAATTATGGCCTCTATGTTACTTCTCACCGAATTCAATAATGGTGAGGAGGGTGATGAGACCGCTTACCTTCACCCTCGATCCATCAATATTGCTTGCAAATTGCATATGTTCTTTCCATTGATGACAAAATTTCCCTTTCGATCTAGATTTTCTCGTTCGAGCTTCTTTCGCACGCTTCATCATAGTAACTTCAACCTTGATCCGTCAGGTCCTCAACCAACCTATCTCTATTATCATTATCGTTAGCCTTAAAATATTCTTCATTTTCACACATGTTTCCATATTGTCGCATGTCCTCTCTTTCTTAGACGGGGTACGGACCTTCTTCGTGGAGGGTCGTCCTTTCCTCCTTTGTACCTTCCATCACAGATCTAGGACACCTTTCATCCTTACTTGCTTCAAGTTGTAGGCCTTGATCCCAAGTGTCCCGTCCAATATGCGTGATTGCCTCCCTTCAAGCTCTCATGTTGGCATGGCAGTTGCATTGGACTAGCTAGTCCATCCTGCCTAGCAGTGGGTCCCCTGGATGCCAAGTTTGAGACTTCTCATGCATCGTGACACCTAGTTTGACCATGCAATCATCCACCACCTTTGTCTTCCTTTTGATCTTCTAGGGGATTATGGCTGCTAAGAAAGTGACCATATCCCCTAGAGATGAAAGTCCATAGCTCAGTCACCAATTCTGAGAAATCTTCTTTGTGTTAACCATGTTCAAGCATTGTTTCATAGCTTTGATAACTATTTGGGAGTCCCCCTCAACCTCTAGAGATGAAATCCCCTCCTCTATAGTTATTTCTATGCCTCTCCCGAGTCTCACCAGCTCTGTTGCGTTGTTTGAAGTGATTCCCAGGTTGTTTGCATAGAGTAGGAGGGTTTCCCCTTTCTGGTTCTTGAAGATCCCGCTTGCCCCAGTGAGGCTTGGATTTCCTTTGGAAGCTCTGTCAAAATTTAACTTAATGAAGCCTTCCTGGGGAGGAGTCCAGTGGTGTCGAATACGAGCTTTCCCCACCTTCACTTCTAGGGGGTTCTTATTGAGGCAATCCCCCAGATTCCAACTTTTGAAGATGTCTACTTCGAAGGCTTCCACCTGAAGATCTTGGGTTGACCATTGAATTTCACCAATGGATTCTTGCATATTTTTGGTTATAATCTCCCAGACTTGATTTCTAGTAAGGGATTTATATTTGAAGATTCTTCGATTTATTTCTTTCCACACATTCCACACGAGGATGCTTGGGAAGATCTCCCATGATCTGTTGATGAGGGAATTGTTAAAAGGGTTGTTGCTCGAGAATTTGGTTATTTCTATAACATTATCTTTCTTCAAGTGTGAATCTTTAGAAGTTAGTGGCTCCTTGGTCCCATAGCTACATCGTGAATTTACAGTTTCCCAATAAATGATCGAGACTTTCTTCAGTTTCATGGAAAAGGTTACATCTCGATGGACCAACAAACCCTTTTCAATGGAGATGATCCCAAGTTAAGATCCTTCTGTTTGCTACCATCCATAGGAAAGTTGATATTTTCGGCCAAGGGGAATTGGACCATATTTTCCTCTAGATAACTCTATTTTGAATGATTCGTGAGTCCTTCAAGGAATGGTAGGCGGATTTAACCCAAAATTATCCATCACCTTGAAGGCCCCAACGAATTATGTCTTCCCCTTCTTTGCTCTCGACCTGACAATCTTTAAGAATTTTGAAGACCAAATTATTTGTCTCCTCTATCTAATGGGTTCTCCATTCTTCTAAAGGTTTCCACGATCAAAAGAAATAGTTAGCACTGGGTAGAGAGGTGCACCAGTGATGGTGTAGCCTATTCCACCCTGCATGCTCAAGGGTGGATATTAGGTCTAGAAACTTATTGTCTTCCCCTAAGATGGGAAGTTGTTCCCACACACCATCCCAGAAGAGAGCCCAATTCCCATTATGGACTTCCCAGAAGCACTGAGATTGAATCCAATGGAAATTTTTCTAGACATTGTTCCAAATCAAAGAACTAGGTATGAGTCCATCTGCTCGAATTAAATTATGGAGTGGGATATTGGGGGCATACTTATTCCTCCATAGTTTGGCTCATAGGGCTAAGGAATATTTGATCCACTACCACCAAGTTTTGGTAGCCAACACCAAGTTGGAAGTTTGGGAATCCCTAATTCCAAGTCCCCCTTGAGATTTAGGTCGACAGAGGTTGTTCCAAGCCACTAAGGGACATTTTTACTCTTTAGAAGCTCCCCCATAGAAAATTTCGATGGAGGGACCTCAATTATTTTAAGATCTTCATCGGGGCCACTAAAACTGAGAAGATGTACAGAGGGAGAGTCAAGAGGACCGAATTTATCAAGAGGGATTGACCTGGTAGGGAGAGAGAATGATGAGTCCAACTTCAAATTTTGGCCTCCATTTTGGCCAAGAGGAGCTCCGAAGAGGGGTCATGGGTCGCTTTGGAAAGAAGAGGAGCTCCTAGATATTTGGTTGGAAGGGACGATAATTTAAAGTTGAGCAAGGTGGCCAAATGTCTTTGAACATAGGGAGGGGTGTTGAAAAAGAAGATCTGAGTTTTTTCATGGTTAATGACAGTGCTAGAAGCTAAGTTAAAGAGGTCAAGCATTTTTTTGAACTGTGCCACTTCTTTTATCGTAGGAGATCCCATTAGAATATTTTCATCCACAAACTGGATGTGCGACAGAGCCTCTTCCCCATGAATAAGGGGAAGACCCTTGATCACGCCTTTAGTTTTGGCCTAAGAAAGGCTCTGGCTCGAGCCTTCCACTAGAATTATATAGAGGAATGAGGATAAGGGGTTTCCCTATCTCAGTCCTCTCGAGACATTAAAATTCCTAGTTGGAGATCCATTTAACAATATAGAGAAGAAGGTTGTTGTAATCAAATTCATAACCCAGGTTACCCATCGTTCTTCAAATCCGAAGGATAGAAGCATCTTATGGAGAAATCCCCAATTCATCCTATCATAGGCTTTGGACATATCCAATTTCATCATCATACCTGCTTTTTTGGTCATCTTTAGAGAGTGTATCATTTCATGGGCTACAATAATTCCGTCTAAAAATTTTCTTCCCTCAATAAAACCTCCATGTTCCTGAGAGATGATTAGTGGGAGGATAAGTTTAATCCCAGTGGCTATCAATTTAGAAATAATTTTGTAAATTACATTACATAATGAGATGGGACAATACTTATCTATAGAGCTTTCTCCTTTGATCTTTGGGATCAAGGTGATGAAGTTAGCTTTGAAGGCTTGAAGAATGACTTTAGAATTGTGAGATTCTTCCACTACTTCCCAAATATCGTTTCCTAGAATGGGCCACCCTACTTCGTAAAAGTCTGTTGTGAACCCATACGGGCCCCAAGACTTCCCTAGTGCCATGATTTTAACAATCTCTTCCACTTCTTGAATGGAAACAGGTCTCAACAAGGTGTGTGATTGTTTTGGAGGAACTGATCTAGGTATAGCTTTGGTGATTTTAGTAATTTCCTCTTTTCGATTGATCTCAGGTTTTGATAGGAGGTTTTGGTAATTGAGTAAGAGTTCATTCTCAATKTCCTCCWTCTTCACTTTGGTGCTTCCATCTTKCACTTTGATTTCCACTATTCTATTTATGTTTCTCCTTTGAATTAAAGAGTTATGGAAGAAATGGGTGTTCTTATCGCCTTSTTTTAGCTAATGGATCCTTGATTTCTGGTGCCATAGAGTCTCTTCCCGCCTCTCCCTTTTAATTAAGTCATCCTTAATATTAGGCTCYCTCTCTGAGAGRYCAGGGGAGAAAATACCTTGAATGCCTTTCTGTTGTATCTCTTCCATTTCTTKCTCTAGTTTATTTTTTTCTTCAAAKATATTACWSAATGCTTCTTTATTCCACTTCCTTTGGCATYTGCAGACATGTTTGAATCACTGCTAGAATTGGAACATTTTYGTTCCATGGATATTTTTCATCTCTYTCCACCAGAGAGCTAGATTAGTCATGAAGTCTGAGTGTTCAAGAGAAAATTTCTCACTCSTGAAAGGAGAGGGACCAGGTTTCCATACATGGGGCCATTCCAAAGCTATGGGCCAATGATCTAAACCTTGTAAGTGGAGAAACCCTGCTGACAATCCCTACTTGACTATGAAGGATTTATCTAAGAGTAAGAATCTGTCCAAACAGACAATTATCTTGTGCTCTTTTCCTCTATTATTATTCCATGTGAAAATACCATTTCTAGTTGGAACATCTACCAAGCTGAGTTTTTCTATGAGCTCAACAAAATATTTACTCTCTTGGTTGATCCTGCAAATGCATACCTATTTCTCCAGAGGGTTTGTGATCATGTTGAATTCCCCTCCTAGGATCCAAACTTGGTTATTTAGAGAAGCTCCTAGGAGAGTAATCTTGTCCAAGAAGTTCCTCTTTGCATTAGGCATGTTGGGGATGTAAGCGTTGGCAATATAACCCTCTTCCTCTGATCCTCTCGACTTGAATTTTAGAGTGAGAAGCCTGGGGCTAGAGGAGATGTCCTCCATATCTATGATTTCCGGATCCTAGAGGGTGGAAATTCCTCCAGAGTCTCCTTTCATTGCTATCCATATGGATTCACATCCTGGCCATATTCTTTTTGTTATCCTTTTGATATTTCCATCATCACATTTTGTTTCTTGGAGGAGGACTATGTCCGCCTTCATCCTGGGGATTTTTTTCTTCAACATCCTTTGTTTGGATGGGTTGTTTATTCCTCTAATATTCCAAGATGTGATATTAATTATCAACATTTGGGTTGGGGGGTGAAGTAGTTGTCCATAAGACATACCACTTGTCCCGAGTCGACCATCAGAGCTCTTGTTTCTTCTATCTTTTGGCGGTAGGGTTTTTTCCCTCTTCTTTTCTTCTCTCTTGTGAGTTTCTTAGGGGATTTTAGAGGGTTGGTATTGATACCCATACTACCTGATGGTGAGGGTCTTGGATCTGTCTTTGATTCTTTTCGTTTCTCTTGCTCTAGGTCTCTTTGTAACCTTATGAGTTGGACTATGGTGAGACTATTAATTGTTGATGATCCATGGAACAACCTCAAGCTCAACATATCTATTTCAATCTCTTATAACTCCATGGCTTGGGTTTCTTCCATTTTTTATTCCTCTTCAGAGTCTACTCTTGAATCTTGTATTTCCTTCATCTTTACTTCTAGGCCTTCGGTTTCTCTCTTCTTGTTTTCCCCCCATTTTACAATGTTTGGGTTCTTCTACCTTCATTCATATGGCTTCCTTGGGTATTGTCTTTGTTTCCATTGGTTTTTCTTTGTCTATGGTTCCGTTGGGTTTTCCTTCCAAGATCTTGAAGCTATTATTTGAACTCATAATTTGTGTTGTCCCAGGTTGTTTAGGTTGGCGATGCCTCGTCTTCCTTTTATTTGGGATCTTGATGAACCCCTCATGATATGTTTTTTCAGTTACCGTGGAACCTTGAGGAGGGAAATTAAGGGGGAAATCCCTAAATAGATGTCCATGGATGTGACATTTCTTGCATAAGAAATGAATATGTTCATAGTCGAGAGACTGGGTCCTTTCTTTGTCCTGGTAGGAGAGAACTATGGATTCTGATATAGCCCCAACTACATTCATGTAAACACATATTCTAGCATAAGAGATATGCTTGTTCATCTTTGTTACTTCAGAGATCTTGACAAAGGATCCCAACGTGTTGCCAATCCCTTCGAGGGTCTCAGGTTCCAAGAATTCCCTTGGAAGAGAGTACATCTTGATCCAAACTGGTGCCTCTTTGAAAGTTTCTTTCTGTAGAGATAACTTTTCTTTCCAATATCTCATGTGGAGGCCTACAAAATTGAAGAAATATGGTCCTTCTTCAAAAACCTTGTCTCTCTCTTCCAGTTCTGAGAATACTTCTGTGAAGAATACCTTTGATTTAAGTTTGAGGTCTATTATGCCCTTTATTTCCCATCTTGCCTTTGTCCATAGTTGGAGTGATTTTTCTGAGGGCCAGATCCCCATGAATTTTCCAATTAAGGCATGGTCTCTCATTCGTTGGATGTAATTCCCTATCCCGTTCAAGGTCACCTCATACTTGGGGTTTTCTACGGTTTTAGGTAAGCATCCATTTTGAAGCTGCTTTTTCTGATTTGGTAGGTTTGGTCCTTTATCCTCCTTGTCCTGAGATGATGTATTTGGGATCTTCTAGAAGGTGTCATTCTACCCATTGCAGAATCCCCCCATCTCAACATCTTATCCTTTGCTTTTGGGTTTACTTTTGACCACATCCTTGAATGACTTTTGGTCCTCTAACTTCTCCTCTACCACTCCTTTCCCTGAGGCCTTTTCTGTCCTAGGATCTGACATCCCGAGGGACAGATCCTTCTTTCCCAGAGACCATCCTTCCCTCTCCCCCACCAGGGAGCTATGAAACTCTTTCTTCTCTTACCAGTATGCACAAAACCCTAGAATAACTTTTTTTCTCCTATATTGAACAAATTTTAATATCTTTAAAATTTTGAATTTTATAGTCAACTCTATATATAATAATTTTTAATTAAATAAATGTTTAATATATTTAACAAGTATGTTTTGAAATTGTTTTCATCATTTATAATTTTATTTTTTTTGTTAATTGGTCCGGACCTTCTTGCCATCAGGATTAACCTTTGGCTTGAGAAACCGTGACTCAGGGGCATCTAAGTCGTCAAAATCACCAGAGGATCGCACCCGGCCTGAGCCACACCAACCCTTAACATGGGTGGATTTTTTGTCCCCGTAGGTTTCGAATAGGTGACTTTTCAACATGGAGTGGCTTAACAACACACTCTGTCACCAACTGTCCTACACCTCAGGGACATCATTTATAATTTTTTAACTAAATATTAACCAAACAAATTAATTATATAATAAATAGTTTTTTAATAAATTAGTAAAATTTTAGAATACAAATATAATTTTATTACGATATTCAATTTAAATTCTAAATTTTGAAAATTTTAATTTTAATTTTAATTTTCTCATAAAAATTATTACAAAACCAAATAAATTCAATATTAAATATAATTCAAACTTCTTTTTCCACTTAAAAACATTTTCACCTTTAATACTAAACACATTTTAAATTTAACTAACTACTAAACACATTTTAAATTTTACTATATTTTCAAGTTATGATTGTAAAGTCTTATAGAGTCTCATATTTGATTAATTGAGCATTAAATAATTATTTATTAAATAATTATTTAAAATTTAACAATTAATTATTTATTAAATTGATATTTAATATATTAACAATTGTATAGACTTATTATCTAACATAAAAATTTATTACTCTTAATTCAATATTAAATATAATTTATATTTTATTATCTTTTACTAGATTTGTTTTTATAAATTTACATCAAATAATTAATCTATTTTTCAATATACATCAAACAACTATATTCACGGAATTCCTCTTTGACCTAAACTAAAATTATAATAGGGTACTATGCTAGACATAGTAGTATCAATTGGACTAATTGAACCATATTCAAAGAACCTCTTATATAAAATTTTAAAGATTGGATAATTTTTTTTATTATTCTTTATTCAGTGTTAAATACAAATCAAACTTTTTTATTATTATTCTTTATTCAGTATTAAATACAAATCAAACTTTAGTAACTTTTCAAGTTTTAGATTTTTATGAAATACACATCAAATAATTATTATTTATTGAGTTCTTCCTATGGCATGAGGTAAAATTATATTAAGGTGGAATGTCACACTTAGTAATATTGACTAGTTGATCCATACGAAAGAAGTTCTTCAACCAGATTTTTAAAATTAATAAAGTTTTTTATAATTTTTAATAGAATCTATATTAAATAATTAAATTTTTTATTAACACTATACCAAATAACTATTTAGTGAGTTACTTCTTTCCTGTAAGGTGAAATTTCTTTAATCTATTATAAAAAAAAAAAAAAAAATTAAATTTTTTTAACGAATTTAATGTTAATATTAATAACTATTCATACTCAACAACCATGTTGTGACTTGATTGCGCAGGCTTTCGTTTGTCAAAGAAGTTTACTTTGCTATTGTCGTGGTAATTCCAACTTTGTAATCAGGAACCTGCGCTCTTTTTAGCCCCTGCCACGTGTGCTCTTTTTAGTCCCTGCCGTGGAAACCAAGGAATAATTATTTTTTATAATACATGGAAGTGAATTGAAAGCCTTGATTGTGAAACAAATTGTTAGAGGATCAATGAAAATATAGATTGCAAAAATAACAAATTAAATATTTAATTATATAATGTAAAATCATTTGTATAACTTCCCTGATGGGGTGTTAGATTGCTATGAACGCTGCATGTCCCGTGCGGAGGTGATGGCTCCATATGCTATGGAAGATGGTGAGTGTGTACTTCATTCACGACCGAATGTCATGTTAGTTAATGGAGAATGCCATGTTAGTTAATGGAGATGATATAGTGGATTGTTAGTATGAGAGCTCGTAAAAGTTGGAAGCTTGACTTATGCCTTAGCGTTATGTTGCTCTTCATGCCCACACAACGTAATCAAAACTTGATACATTCGTAGGTGATTTGCATTATGGTTCAAATGCAAATAAATGACAAGGAGAAGGTCATGGTCTTCGTTCTCATCAGGATCGTGTTTGGGTGATCGTGTTTGGGTCTCTGACTTCTCTATCTTGCCTTCTCATCAGGGATGTTCTACATGCTTAATAATCCCAAGTCACCTATCTAAATCATTTTTGTAAGGAACCATCTATTTTCTTCTTTGACTTCTTTGACTTATTAAAACCAATCATTGAATGCATGTAATAGGTTGGTGGAAGTGCCATCTCACCTAGTGATTGAAGCATGGGTTGAGTACAATCATTTTGAGAAATTGTGAGAGCCAAACATGCATGAGAGAAAATAGAAAGAAAATTCAAGTGGAGGGGGAGAGATAATTTTTGGAGGAAGAGAAAGGGAGGAAAAACATAGTTTGGACATTGGAAGAAGCAACAACCATACTGCATGTAAAAAAAATCAGGAGAGAACTAGAAATGAGGTTGAGAACTCAGTTGTCATGCTTGTGAAGTGTTCTTATTGAGAAATTACCCAAATAGTATGTGTAATGGAGAAGCCAAAGTTACTATTCAAAATCCATATATAGAGTAGGTATGAGAAAACTATGAATCTTTACAAATTCTAAATTGATTTGTGGAGAAGAAACCTTTCATATATTAATCGAAGAAGGGTGTCCGCGAGAAGTTCATGGAAAAAAAAGTGGCAACGGGTTGCGAAGGAATATGTGCACGCAGGAACACACACACACATTCCTAATCTTATAGCCTCGATGCTCATCGAACTGTCACACACACTTGTCAACTAGRATTTTTTAGGAATGCCCACTTGTTCTTTTTATGAGAATTCATGCACTCAGAAACTCACATGCATTCTTGAGTAGAAGCGCACATGTGCTTTAGGAACATGCACACAATCCTAGAGTGCACGTGTTGTTACTAACAAAAAAATCRTGTGAAGTGACCTCTTGTGACCCCATATGAGTTAGAAAACTATGGGATGAAATAACATGTGCCACAACATCGCCAAAAGAGAAAACCATGTGCCGAAAAACTACAAAAAACGGACGCAAAAAACTTCCCAATTTTTTTTGGTACAACACATGGGACCAATCATGCAAAGAATATAACAAATACTCAACACTGACCCCGAACCCCAAACAAGGGGTCTTGCCTGACCCCCCTCCCCTCCCTTAATACAATGAACAATGCATCTGTATCTTTTCTAAGACCTTGGGACACATACCAACAGCTCAAAAACAACTAGTGGCACTGCCATCCCCAACAATAGACCAAGGCCATAAACAACACCTTAAACTCATGCATCCAAGACCACAAGTAATGCCTTGAACACATACATGAACTCCCAAGTGTATCCTTTACCTCTTAGTGGGAAAATTGGCACCATTAAGGGCTTTCAAGAAGTAGGTATCAGCCTTAAGATAGAGAGAGGGAGAAAGAGAGGGGATTATTCAAAGAGAGAGAGGGGAAGATTCAGAGAGAGAGAGAGATACTGTGAAAGTGAGGAAGAGCATGAGAGAGAGAGAGAGAGAGAGATACTGTGAGAGTGAGGAAGAGCATGAGAGAGGGAGAGAGATACTGTGAGAGTGAGGAAGAGCATGAGAGAGAGAGAGAGAGGGTGGGGTGGACAGGGAGGAAGGTGGAAGAAATATTGGGGGGGAGAGGGAAAGAGGGARATAAAAGAGTGGTGGTGGAGAGAGAGAGAGAGAGGAATAGTGGGAGGGAGAGTTAGAGGGGGAGATGGAGGGAGAGAGAGACACTGACATAGGGGGAGTGAGAGTGAGATAGAGGGATAGGGAGTGGCAAGAGAGAGGGGTAGATGTGGGAGAGAGAGAGGGGGGGAGTGAGAGAGAAAAAGCAAGGGAGGGAGGGAAAGGGGGGAGAGTGAGAGAGAGGCAAAGGAGAGAGAGAGAGAGAGAGAGAGAGAGAGAGAGATGAAGGTGGTGAGATAGGTGAAGAGAGGAGGAGGGGGCGAGAGAGGGTAATATAGATAGAGAAGGGAGGTAGAGTGTAACATCCCCGCTATAATCCTCTGTTTAATTAATGCATAATGTAGATATGAATGTGATGATGGCCAAACGATGTAATATGAGAATTGTATTTCTGAATTTTAATAAATAAAACATGATGCCATCTATTGGGGGACATGGATAGAGAATGGGGCTTGAGTTTTCCACAAGAAATATGAGTGTCTAAGAGGGGTCCAAGGGTGAAATTGTTTATGGGTATTAATTCAAACCCACTTTCCTGAATTTTTGTTATCATTGGGGATAACCTTATATTTTATGGTTGAGTGTATGAGAGTCCAATCATTAAACTCATGTAAGAGGGTGGGTGTAAAAATTCACACCCCATAGTTATTGGGAGCATGGGGTTGAAGTACAATTAACATTGGGTAGAGTGAGAAGTCAATTGGCTTGGGGGAAAAAGAAATTTGTATGGCCAAATATGATACATTTTACATGCATGTTTTTGCATGAACAACAAGCAGAGAATAGGGAAAAATAACAATGGATTTGGAGCGAGAAGGTTGGGATAATTCCAAAGAGTTTTGGAGCTAAACACTAAAGATGCAAGCTTCCAAGTGTGCATAAGAACCACATTGTCAGGCCTGAGGAGTGAACTCTTATGTGAGTTGCACTGGAACATCAAGCTTGCTACTATTGGTTCCTATTAGTTTTCTTAGAAATGAGTTCCCTTGAGTTCTCATTTGTGACATTCCTCGTTACTTGTGCTAGAGAGACCCTAATCAACAAATGGGACACCCGATGGGTTGAGAGCAATGAAGGGGTACATTACTTGGGTCGGGCATGTCAAGATGAAGAGAGTTGGTAGAAATCAGGATAGTTGTAGGATAATGCCAGTGGGTTGTGGGATGTCTTAGCTATGAGTGGATAGTGAAAGACACCCTTTTCTTATGGATTCCTAGCACCATCTCATTGGTGACTTATTGTTGAGACCTGGAACAACAAGTCTATGGTTGGGTGGAACATACATCCCAAGCACCACGTTGCAAAGTTGTTTTAAAAAGATAAGTGTTTATCTTTTTTTTGAGATAATTGATGAGTTTAATTGTTGTGAATTTTACTATGTGAATGAGAATGATTTATATGTTATTGTAGATGAGTTTATTTGTTGCCTTCATCTCATTTTTAGCATGTTGTAGCTGCATATAGTTATTGATATCCAAAAATAGTTAAAGTTGCGTATAATTCATAGCTAGTAAGCTACAAAGATTTAGTTAGAAGAAAATTTTTGAAATTATGTGTATTCCATGTAGTAATGTTCATCGGATAATCTAGGGGATGTTAAATAGAGAGAGGTAGAGAGTGAGAGGGGGAGAGAGAGAGAGGTGTAGAGAGGGAGAGTGATGGGTGTAGAGAGAGAGAGAGTGCTAGAAGTGGTGAGAGAGAGAGGGAGAGAGAAAGAGAGTGAGACTGAGAGAGACCGGGGGGGTGGAGAGGGAGAAAAGGGGAGAGGGAGAACAAAAGTGAGTGAGTGAGTGAGAGAGAGATTTTTCAAAGAGAGAGAGAGATAGGGGGGGAGAGAGAAATGGGGTTATAGGGGGAAGGAGGGAGAGAGGGGCATAGGGAGAGGGGCAGGGAGAGAGAGCATGAGAGATAGTGGGAAGGAGGGGGGAGAGAGAGAGGGAGGAGGGAGAGAAACAGATGGAGGGAGAGAGTGGCATAGGACAGAGAGAGATAGAGAGAGAGGGGGGGGAGGAGAAGGGGGGACACTAGTACATTAGACATAATTTCACCACCCTGTGCCGCCACAACCACCACCACTTGAATCATTGAATCTAGTGTTCTCCAACTACACATCTAGATCATTGTAGTCAATGCAAGGTGCATGTCATATAAATATTGTTGAATGCATGTGATGTAATCACTAGTATATCGAGAGGCATATACAATAGTAGAGCTAGAGGTAAAATATTTAGGTGATTCCTCATAGATTAGAAGTAGCTTATTTAAAGGTTATGTTATTTTTGGTTGTCCACGCATGCGCATCTGCTCTGGTGTGCCCTCCTTCCACTTGCCCACACCGTCATGGCCCTAGAAGGGGGCCCCGAGGCTTCCCCCCTCTTTCCCACCTGAGATAGTTGCGTTCAGGAAGCTGGTCATGGCTAGCAGCAAATGCCTTGCCACAGAGACGCAACATAAATTTGTGAAAAAACTAGACAGCATTCCTACAATCGCCCTCCCAGCAGAAGAAACCTGTAGATCTTCTCTGAACTTAGCTGAATGGGGACTCATTGGACAGTTCACAGGCTTATGGCTTTCTCCTAAAGTCGTAGATGCATGGATGCAGAGGAACTGGAGTCCTCTAGTAAAGGAAGGCATCAGAAGCCACCTTGTTGGAAGGGGATTCTTCATATTTGTTTTTGACAATCTAGAAGACAAAAATATCATCTTTAGGAATGGACCTCATTTTATGGGCCCTCAGGGTCTGTACCTGAACAAATGGTCTCTACATTTCGATCCGACATAAGATGTGTCTTCAGTTGTTCTAGTCTGGGTGCACCTTCTTCATCTACCCCTGCATTGTTGGAACCCGAAGTCTCTAGAATCCATTGGAAACACCCTCGGAAAATACATCGACAAAGAAGGCAGAAAGGAAAAATACTCATGTGAAATAAGATGCGTCAAATTCAATCTGGAGGTGGGGCTCCTGGAAGCCATTCAACTAAAGGTCGCAGACTGGTATCACATCCAAGAATTGGATTATGAAAAAATTCCATTTAAATGCAGGTATTGCCATGGCTACAAACATTTTTCCCAACACTGCAAAAATAAGGCCGAGGAGGAGATGGATATCTTGAAAGGTGATCAATGGACACAGGTCCAAAAATAATCCCCACCAAAGAATAACAACAAATCCAAATGGAAAGGGGCGCAAAAGGGTTCTGGCGCCTCTACCTCAAGGAACGCTCTTGGGGAAGGGAGTTCAACCCCTCCAATATCAGAGGCTTCTAAAAACCATTTCTAAATCCTCAACAATCCCTCATAAATATCGGATCCAATGATCGAGGAACTTGAGCAGTAGACCCTTCCTCCCACAATGGAAAAAAACAATGTTGAGGCAACCATTTTTGGTTCCCCAATTGAAATCTCCTTCTCCCCTTCCTATGCAGAAATAATAAAAAGAAACCTCCAAAAACCTCCAGATCTTTGGAGGATAAGTATTTCGAGAGACCCTAAAAAAGAACAGGGAGGAAATCTCATAAAGAAGCAAGAGAAGAAGAAGCGGAGAGGCAAAAAATGCAAGGAAGCCAATCCACCATTGAAATTTCCATCAGAAGGAATACCAGGACAAGGCCCCCCAAGGGAGGTCCTACCCACTCCAGCCCTAGTAAATAATGTGTATAGTCTATTGGAATTGCAGAGGCTTGGGGAACCCATCGAAGGCCGACACAGTCAAATACCTTCTAAAAATTGACTCTCCTGGGATCCTCTTCCTCCAAGAGACTAAAATTGAAGGGGACACCCTTCTAGAAATCAACAACCAGAAATGGAAGAAAAATGCAGGGAAAGCCATCAATGCAAGGGGATCCTCAAGTGGCCTTGCAACCTTGTGGGTGAAGGACAAGCTTCATTTAGAAAGATCTTTCGAGACTCAACATTGGATATTCACTGAACTCCGACATACTCCAAGTAAGCTTTCTCTATCACTCTTCAATATTTATGTTCCTGTTCAGTACTATGAGAAGAAATATTGTTGGCAATCGTTAGCAGATTTCTTAGAGATATTCTCTCCTTCGAACATTATTCTAGTCGGAGATCTAAACTTAGTATTTGAACCAAAATAAAAGAGAGGAGGTAATAGTGGGAGGGACCAAATGCTCCCCTTCGTTGAGCAGCTAGTTCATCAGTGGGATCTCCTTGATTTCAAGCCTTCAAAAGTACTCTACACCTGGACAAATAATAGAGTTGGGGATGATCATATCTCAGCTCGCTTGGATATATTCTTAATCCAGAGCTCATTCCTGCAAGAAAGGAGGATAATCTCTTCCAAGATTCTTCCAAAACTTACTTCCGATCACAAACCTATCCTCTTGAATTTGGAAGAAGAAGAAAATATGGGCCCAATTCCTTTCTGGTTCATCCCTCTTTGGATAGAAAAGAAGGGATCTCTTGAAACTGTCCATTCATCTTGGTCCTCTCCTGTTTCATGGTCTCCAATATTCGTGTGGGAGTATAAATTAAAGGCAACAAAACATGCACTCGAAGCTTGGGTTAAAAATCTCACTAACACCCCCCTTACTCACAAACTAGAGATTGTTCAATAGTTATCAGATTTGCAAGTGGAAATGGAGACCAAGGACATCTTCAACTCAGATTTAGAGAAAGAACAAGTTGCTCAAAGAAAAACTTTGTGTTATTTTCTCCATGAAGAAGAGTATTGGAGGCTTAAGTACCGAAGCTTGTGGATAAAATCTGGAGATAGAAACACCTCCTGCTTTCATCAGTAGTTCAAATCCCGCCTCTCCCGAAATCACATTTCTGAAATTGCCTCCTAATATGGATTGATACACAAAGATTTTGATCAGCTCAAAGTTGCAACAAAAATACACTTCCAAAGATTTTACAAGGAAGAAGGCTCTGGATGCGAAGAGGTTATCTCATACTTCCTTTCACATATTCCCTCTCTCGTAAGAAGAAATGACAATTCAGTCCTCATGAAGTCATTTTTTAAAGAATAAATCTACAATATCATCTGGTCCATGGAGCCTGACAAAGCCCCAGGACTAGATGGTTTCTCAATCCATTTTTACAGAGCATGCTGGGATATAATCAAGACTTATTTGTTGAGGATGATTAAATCTTTCCATCAAAGATTCAAAGTAGGAGGCAACACTAACTCCACTTTCCTAGCTTTAATCCCCAAAGAAGTTAATTCGAGCTCCTTCGAAAGATTCAGGCCTATCTCGCTTTGCAACGCTTCTTACAAAATTTTGTCCAAGCTACTGGAAAATAGAATCAAGCCCCTGCTAGAGAAACTAATTTCCCCCATGCAATGTGGATTTGTCAAAGGGAGACATATTCTTGACAATGTAATTCAAGTCCAAGAAGCCATGCACTCTAGTCACCAATGACAAGAGCAAGGGATGTTGATAAAGCTCGACATGGAAAATTCCTTCGATAGGGTAAACCTCTCCTTCCTTTACAAAGTCCTTCTCTCTTTTGGTTTTTGAGTTGAATTTGTTAATTTGATAAAGGCATGCACTGAAAATCCTTGGATATCCCCCCTAGTGAATGGCAAACCGAAAAATTATTTTCAAGCTTCGAGGGGATCAAGGCAAGGCTGCCCTCTTTCCCCCTTCTTGTAAATCTTGATGGCAGGTACTTTAAGCAGGAAGTTGACTACTAAAAAGATGGTTGGTTCAATCCCAAGAATTAGGCTGACGAAGGGCCTTGATCCAATCAATCATGCCCTCTTTGCAAATGATTCCCTCATGTTGGGTGAAGCCTTCGTAAAGATTGAAAAAAGCTTCAGCGAAATCCTTCAAAGCCTCTACAATATCTCCGAAGCGCTCATCAATAAAAGGAAAAGTGCAGTGTATGGGTGGAACATAGAACAACAAGCAATACAATGAATTTCCCTTTACCTGGGGTTCCTGAGCTATGCTTCTTGGGAAAAAATAAAGTATCTAGGACTCCCCTTAACTCTGGGCTCCAACAAGTATTCGATGTGGACATAAATTATAAGAAAATTCAAAGCAAAAATCTCAGCTTGGGGTGGAAAGTGGCTCACCAACGCTTGGAAACTCACCCTCATTAAATCAGTCCTGTCCTACTTGCAAATCTACTAGGCCTCCTTCCTTCTGGCCCCAAATTCGATCACGACTCAGATCACAAACATGATTAGAGACTTCTTCTGGCGTGGAGGCAAAGGCAGTCAAAAGAAACACCACTTGGTCAATTGGGAAATTGTCAAACGCCCCTATTCGAAAGGTGGCTTACAGGAAAGAGACCCCAAGCTTGAAAAATTAGCACTGGGTGGAAAAATCATTTGGAGCCTCTATGCAAATCATAGCCACCCAGTAAGCAACCTCTTAAGGAAAAAGTACTTCAGTGGTGCCTCTATGAGAAATATTCAGGAAAAAAATACTCCCAAAGGAACACCGATATGGAATCTCTGTCGCCGCGGATTAGATTCCTTCCAAACACACCTTTTTCGAATCCCGGGGAATGGAAAAACAACCATGCTATGGCAAGAAAACATTATGGACAACACTCCCCTCAAAGATTCAGAAGATATCAAGGAGATCCGTGAGTGGCTTTCTCAGCGCGGATTCAACAAAGTCACAGACATCTCTGCATGGTACGATTCAAGGAGATGGTTGACCTGGGATCTCTCGGGCATTCCAAATCATTTGCAAATGGAAAAATCCCTCCTCCTTGTTGCGTTGATGGATTTTTCTCCTGTCCACCTCCTCATGCCAGATAAATGGGGTTGGGTTAAGTCTGGTTTCTTCACTGTAGCCCAATGATTTTTCTCTCTACAATCCCCTCAAGCTCCGATTGAGACAACAACCCTCTGGAAGCAGGTCTAGGATCCTCTCGGCCTCCCTAAAGTAAACTTTTTTTGTCAGGTTTTAATGCACAAGAAAGTTTTAACAGGTGAAAATATGGTAAAAAGAGGCATCATCAATCCTCATAGATGCTCCATGTGTTGTAATTCCCTTGAAACGATGGATCATGTATTTGTGGACTGTCCATTCACCCAAGAAGTATGGAAGATCTCCCTTGAAGGCCTCAATGCCACAGTTTCGAAACAGATCTCAGTGGTTAACTTATTCTCCTCATGGAAGGCGCACTACCCTTAAGAGATACAAAGCAGTCCGAATTGGAGAAGAATTTGGAAGGCCATCCCCAAATACATTTGCTGGAAACGATGGTTGGAAAGAAACGATCAAATCTTCAACAACACGCTACCTTCCCCTCCAACGGTGGTTGTGAAAGAAAAATCTCTCCTTCTTGAAGCACTGGAAAACCACTCCTTCAAGAATGAAACTACCCTTCTTCCTGAAGAAAAGAAATGGATTGGAACATTCACCTTTCGAGACAGAAAACAAACCATTGTCCGCCCCTCTATCACTCCAGGTTGGCGTTTGCGAGACAAGGATGCATTTTTTCAAGTTTGGTGGAGGAGGTAAGGCATAGCCTCAGTATTTTTCGATGGAGCTTCCAAAGAAAACCCATGGAATGCAGAAGAAGGTGGAGTGATTTACTCCTCGGATGGATCTCAAAAAGATAGCTTCAGTTGGGGTCTTGGCCAGAGAAGAAATAACCAGGCTGAAATTCTCGGGCTGCTAAAAGCTTGTCAGATACCGTGTGAAAATGGCATTAAATAAATACAAATTTTTGGAGACTTTGAAATCATGATTAATATTTTAAGTACGAATGATCTGTTGGACAACTGAGAGGGGGGGTGAATCAGTTGTAACTGAGCTTAAACAATTATGCTTATTTTAAACTCTTTACACAGCATTTAATGACAATCACAGTAATGTAGGGAAGTTAGCAATAGAACATTCAGCATCAGCCACACATATGAGATACTGAGAGAAAGATATTTCCTGAGGAAACCCATACAGGGTAAAAACCTCTTCTTCTCTATATGATAAGTAATCTTTACATTCTTTACATTATCATATATATGAGCACAAACTCATAATGAGACTACATCCTCTATTTTGCAAGTTGCTACTTGTTGAGAGCACCAACTCTCTGGCTTCTCTAGCACCAACTAGAAGGAAGCACCAACTCCCTGGTTTCTCTAGCACCAACTAGAAGGAAGCACCAACTCCTCAGTTTCTGTAGCACCAACTAGAAGGAAGCACCAACTCCCCGGTTTCTCTAGCACCAACTAGAAGGAAGCTACAACTCCCTGTGTTCAAGCACCCACTTGAACCTCCGAGGACAACAGTCCTCCCTACCGCCATGAAATATAAATTTTTGCTAATGAAACTTATCATAGTGATACAATATTTATCATTAGCTTACCAGACTTATCACTGTTCTACTATGATTCTCTGCTCTCCTGTATCAGTGTCTCTCTGTCTACATCTTCTTGGGATTTCTGATCTTCTGTTTTTCTCTACAAGAGCACCTCAACCTTCCTTTAGTGTCTTACTGTCTTGCTCCACACATTCCTTGCACTTTCTGTGCTTCTGCCTTTTATTCTCTATGCGCCATGTCCATTCAATGCTCCATTCCTCTTCTCTGTATTTCAGTTGTTTTTCACTCCTTCTTCTACACTCCTGAATCCCTCTCAACAACAACAATGCCCATCTCTTCTCTGTTCTGCATACTTATAGTCTCTGT
>ML784891.1:588774-616105 GCA_009831015.1 Picea engelmannii | reverse complement strand
TTAAAGTATAATTATAGTATTCTCATGATATTCAATTTAAATTTTAGATTTTGATAAAAAAAAGAAGTTAATTTTAATTATTAAATAAAAAATGATTATAAATTCAAATAGATTCAATATTAAACATAATTGAAGTCAATTCTTCTTCAATTGCACGTTCAAAAATCTAAAAATTGAGTTATGTTAAGGATTGGTGTGGCCCAAACATAATTAAACAAATTAAAAAAATATTAAACATAATTCTAATTTATTTTTCCACTTAAAAACATTTTCACCCTTAACTAAGTGCTAAACACATTTTAAATTTTACTATTTTTTAAGTTATGATTGTAAAATTTTCTCAAGTGTTATGATTGTAAAGTTTTCTCACTTGTTAGATTTGATTAATTCCACATTAAACAATTATTTATTAAATTAATATTTAGTACATTAACATTAGTATAAAATTATTTATATAACATAAAATTTTATTACTCTTAATTCAATATTAAATACAATTTATATTATAATGTCCCTTTTTTTTTTTTTTAAGAAACTAGCGAGGAACTATGACCATGAAAAAGTCACTTTATTATAAGGGCATAAGAAAAAACCTTTGGAGCTCCAACAATAAAGAGTTCAAAAAAAAGCTCTGCAGCTACGCGGGAAAGCTTTGGAGCTCCAACAACGGCGAGTGATCAGCCACCAGGCAGATGGAAAAACTCTCCTAGACGAAGATTGAGTTTTAGGTGTTTCCGCAAGAAAGCTTTGCGTTTTCTTCATAAATTTTAGTGTGGTTGTAGGTGTTTTTGAGGTCCTATCTTTGTGTTTTGGTGTCTAGTCTTTGTATCGTAAAATTACCTTCCTTCTTCACCTTCTCCGATCCTGACATCTTGTTTTAGCTTGACTAACACTGTTATTAATTCACACAAATTACACTGATATCGGTGCCTTACTATTTAAATTTCTCGTTTAGGAAACTGAACCACTTTCTTNTAAAATTACCTTCCTTCTTCACCTTCTCCGATCCTGACATCTTGTTTTAGCTTGACTAACACTGTTATTAATTCACACAAATTACACTGATATCGGTGCCTTACTATTTAAATTTCTCGTTTAGGAAACTGAACCACTTTCTTCAATTCTGTTGGAGCTCGTATTTTATTTAATGTGGTGTGGGTTTTATTTGTTACTCTCATTGGTTTTAGAACCAACTACCATCCATCCTTTACCGTTTCTGGGTTGATGAACCGTATTAAACGTCTCTTAGTGCTAAACAAGTGTTGTGATTATGGAACCCTTACCTAATGCTGACATAAATGGAGACGTCAAGGCACTAATGAGGGAAGAAGACAAGGTTAATTGGCTTTAGGAAGGTCTTTTCCCAAAGGCTGATTCATTGGATGTGTTACCTGCATTAAACCACACTTCACGGAAATTGCACCTTACTCTAGGAATTTACGATCTTTCACGGAACTTTTCTCCTAGTTTTACTTCGAAACAAGAGACGTTTCTAGGCCATAATCCTTTCTTTGGTTCTCCTGTTGATGCGAGCTCTAAACTCCCTCGATGTGAGCCAAAGGTTGTTTCTGCTACTGAGTTGGGTGTTAAAGGTGGTGGTCTGTCATATAGACTTAGGAATACCAATAAACCTACTAATCCGACTGGTGTCAAGAGGCAGGTGTGGAAGGCTAATAAGCGGATTAGGAGGATGGTGATGGGTTTGGACGTGGGCCTTGAAGAAACTTGCGGGTTGGGTCTTTGTGGGTTCGTGGGTAGATTATCTTATTCCTATCTAGCTAATAGTCCAGTCCCGGAATGGATTGCTAAAAACTGGGTTCCAATACTCGGTTATGCACCCGAACTACTCTGCCTTACGAAGGGCTGGATGGGATTTATATGAAAAACTCTGGAAGATGTGGATTTACTGTTGAACAAATTCTGGGTGATTGGGGACAACAGTCTTATGTTGAAACGGTGGCGGGTGGCTTTCGACCCATGGACTGAACATTTCCAACTTCGACATTTGTGGGTCCTTTTGTCAGGTTTTTCATTGCACCTGTGGAATGAAGGTGGATTGAGGGTGATTGGAGATGCTCTGGGGTGGTTCATCACTCTGGATATCACAACTCTGGAAAAATATGTAACGAAAGTGGGAAGGATCTTAGTGGAATTCGATATCCATGGAGAACTTTCGGAGGAACTTGATATTGAATGGCGAGGTCATCATATCACTCAGTGGTTGGACTACTTGGGTATTCCCTTTCGGTGTAGTTGGTGTCGAGGCACTAGCCATCTACGCCGTGACTGCATTGGGAAGGTGCCCGAAGAGAAGTCGAAAGAATCTCTCGTACAAGAGGACCCACCCGAATATGTTATTGAAGAGGACTCCTTCGGTTGCGAACCTATTCACTATGGACCTGAGCCAGGTTCATAGACTGAAGAAGCGACTTCACTTATAGGTAAATTAAAAAAAAATTGCCCCAATTTTTCATGTCTTTATCTCTTTGGAAAAGGGATGCTCTAGAAAAACCACGTTGGCTTCAAGTTTCTACCTCATTATATAAAGGAATTGTCGAAAGGGGCTCTGAAAAAACCTATCCTACTGTGGTGACATTGACATTACCAGATGTTGGGTATACTTCCCTTTCCATGGGGTCTGGACATATGTTGTATGTTTCTCCTGTCCTACCTTCCTTTACACCTGTAGTCTCACCTCGACAGTCCCAACCACAGTTTCTTAGCCCTCGGGACCCAAGAATAGTACCGTCACCTTCCCCACTTACTTTGTTAGACATCATGATAGAGTTGGGGTTCAAATAATCTGAAGAGGGAGAGTCCTCACTCAATGTTGTTCTTGACTCACTGATTCCCTTCATCTAGGATAAAAATGTTGCGATCAAACTGTCTACCTATTTGGGTAAAACCATTCATATCTCCGCGGAAATCATGGAGACTACTTCAACAAATCTTCAGCTAGGGGTGCCGGGGAAATAATTTGCTTGGTCTAGGGGCCTTGTCATAGAACTATCCCCTATAAAAACTCTTAGTTCTCAAAAAAAGTTGGCACAAAATATTCCACAAATCGATGATTCGATTCCATCCTCCACCGATAGTGGGGCTCTTAGAGTGATGAAAGACCTGGAGAGGGCTAAGTAATGTTATTACTTTCCTTAAATTTAAGAGGGGTTGGAGGCACCCTCAAAGAAGCCTCAGTTCGATGACTCTTGGATAATGCTCGTCCAAAAATTGTTTTTCTGCAAGAAACCTTGGTAAATGCTCAGAAAGCAAGGGACTTTATGCATCTCTTGTGTCCATCCTGGGTTTCGAGTGCATTTAATTCCGTGGGTACTTCGGGGGGATTGTTAGTCTCATGAGATCCAAATTTATATGAATTGGTTCCTGATCTTACTATTGGTGGTATTTTGTTAACAATCAGGTGTATTTTAAACAACCGGGAGTTAGCACTGTTTAAAACATATGGCTCATGCACGGATCATAAACAATTCTGGAAGTCGATGGAAGACAATGGTATCTTTTCTATTAAGCATCTAATCATTGCAGAGGACCTAAATTTTGTTTTATCTTCGGACGAGGTCTGGTGAGGAACATCCGGGTCTAGGTATATAGATGATTATTACAGAGAGATTTTTTCATCCAAAAATTTCATTGATATAATGCCGGCGAAGTTGGTTCATACCTGGAGGAACGAGCATTGTGGACAGGAGGCAGTTGCAAGGAGATTAGACAAATTACTTGTTTTTGAAGATTTATTATCTATTGTCGGCCTTTATAGGTCTTGGGTAGAACTTCCTTTTATATTCGATCATGCGCCAGTTATTTTACAACTGGATTTACCTCCTTTCTATAAGGCCTTTCCTTTTAAACTTAATGCTCTGTGGCTGAAGGATCAATATTTTTGTGGAATTAGTCTACAAGATATGGAAAGACCCATTTTTCTTGTCTAAAGGTGGAAAACAACACAAGATTGTATGGAAGTTAAAAGTACTAAAATCACAAACAAAACTATGGTTAAAGATAAATTAGCCAGAAACAATACTAAGCTATTGACTCTCAAATCAGACATAAAGGATGCGATTATTCTATTGGAAGTTGATCCTACAAATCATGAAACATAGTTATTTCTTCGACAAATGGAATTATAAAGAAACAATATATTAAAATCGGTTGAAGAACAGTGGAGACTGCACGACAGGGCAATTTGGATGGCTAGTGGGGATAATAATACAAAGGAAGCAACGGTTTGATATTTCAAAATTTTCTATAAGGACCTGCTCTCATCGAACACTATTGAACAAATAAAGGTAAATGAACTCTTTCCACAGATTGTAAATGAGGATGAGTCTTGCTTGATGTACAATCCTGTCACTTTGGAGGAGCTAAAAGTTGTTCTATTTCTTTTTAAGAAGGATAAGAGTCCAGGGTCAGACGACTGGGCGGTTGAATTTTTCACTTTCTTATTTTATTTAGTAGGGGAGGATCTCCTAGAAATGGTGGAGGAGTCTAGAAGATTAGGCAATATCATTAGAAGCCTAAATTCAACCTTTCTGACCTTGATCCCAAAGGCAAACAAACCGATCTCCTTTGACAACTTTCATTTGATATCTTTGTGCAATCTTTGTTACAAGGTGATATCAAAGATCATCGCCAACTGAATAAAACCATTTATTTCCAAGTCACTTTCTAAAGAACAGTTGGAATTTTTAAAAGGAATGAGGAACCAAGACACTATCGACATAGCTCATGAGAGCCTCCATAGCATCAAAAATAAAAATTTAAAATCGCTTGTCTCACTTACTAAAAATCCTCATTCACAAAAATCATTGAACATTAGACAGAGGCCGATCATTCAGATTGATGGATGTTCTATTGCATCTTTTGATGGGGCAACTACAATAGGTGGTTTGAATTGTGTCGCTGGAGGTGTTATAAAATTCCCATATTCAATTGTTTACAGGTGGTTTATCGATTGCGGGGTAGGTACTAATACAAAAGCTGAGCTTTTGGGAGTATGTACCACTCTCACATTAGCAAATTATTTGAATATTCAAAACATTCATATTATGGGGGACTCCAAGGTGGTTATTGACTGACTAAACCATAAAGGAAATCTTCAATCTATCGCCATCAAAGGATGGAAGCGCAGAACTATGGAGTTGTCTACAACATTTCAAGGTATCTGCTTTCATCATATCTTAAGGGAATTCAATAAGGACACAGATCTCCTATCCGAGCATGCCCTATTGGAACCGAAAGGAAGATTATTATATTTGTAAGTTATTTTGATATGTCAGTGGTAGGGGATCCTTTATGGATGGTATCTTTTTTTAGTGGGAAGTAATTATGTCAGTATGTATCCTATTGGATCGTCAAGTTTTAGACTTTGATCAAGGATCCTTTCAAGATGTAAAAAAAATTACAATCTAATATAATTTTGAACGAATTTTCTATTGGAAAAAGTTGTAGATTTTTTGAATAAAATCTATATCAAAGAAGGGAAATTAGTAGCAAAGCTTTTTATATCTACCTTTTAATATTTTAATATAATAATTGTATGTAGTTCAAAACTAATAGCTAAAGCAATTATAGTATTTGTATGTAATCCAAAACTAATAGTTAAAACAATTATAAAACACTCAAAACTTGTAATAATTTATTATTTGTTTATAATTTTTAATTAGTATTTATTTATATATAAATGTGTTATTTTTAAAGTATCATTTAAGGTTAGGGTGTACTTTTGAGTATCATGGAGCGTTTCCATTGAAAATATGTAGTAACTATTAGTCACATAAATGCAATGTATTGTTGGATTTGAGATTAAAGTTATATAATTTTTTCATTTAAAATATTTGAAATCAATTTTTTAATAAAATTGTAATTTTTTGTAATTATTTTCAAAATTGCCTAATTCATTTATGCAAGATAAATGTGAGTTGCCAAATTTGTAGCTAAGTGAAATGGTCAAAAAATGACCAAAATGTTAATTATCAAGCTCTTCTTTTGATAAGAAGTCCCTGGTCCACACCTCTAAATGTTGTTAGGATGTGATGTTAATTAGTTCGAGATATTTTTAATATATAATAAAATTTCATGGAACTTGGTAAAAATATTTAAAATACACAAGTAGTAGAACTTGGTAAAAATATTTAAAAATTTAAATGACAAATTCCATCTTCAACAAGATGGCTTTGGTCCATGCAGTGTTATTATTTTTACTTATTTAATGGCTAATTGGCCACATTTTTGTAGTTATTATGAAAAAAAAACAATTAGAGGTTAAACTGGTAAAAATGACGGAAATGGAGTAAAAATATATTTTGTTAATGAAATTGCATATAAGAGGAATAAATTGCATAACAAATGTGAGAAGTGAGATTTTGTTTTTCAATATATATTTTTGAAAGAACTAAATTTATCTATACAATTGAAATCAAGGGTAAGTGAGAAAATGTTTTTCAATGTAATTTTTTGAGAGAGCTAAATTTATCTATGATGATGGGGAAATATCTTCTCAAAACCGAACGTTTCAAAACTTCACACACAGTTTGAATCTAAAAATAGAATTTTAATTTAAATATTTCTACATTTTAAACTAATTCCCAAATTCTTATTTCATAACATTTCTTACTAGTTCCCAAACTCCCAAAAAAAAATAATTGAAATTTTAAAAACATGTTTCAAAAATGTCAAAACCAGTGATACATAATTGTGATATGTTATAAAAAATAAATGATATTATAAGTCGTTAGAAAATAAGAACTTCGTGACTTTACAACTAAGAAAGTGGAAATTGTTAAATAACATTATATATATATAAAATAAGTTATTTATATTGGTTAAGAAATTCAAAATTCATTATTATACTTTCGTATTTTGAATGTCTACTAAAAATAAAAATAAATATTTAATCAAAATTTTATAATATAATATTTAAATATTACATAATTATTAAATCTATTTTTTATTTTTAAATTATTAAAAATTATAAAAATCTATATATCTAATATTAAACTTTAACCAATATTAAATAAATCGGTAATATATATATATATATATATATATATATATATATATATATATATATATATATATATATATATATATTAGTTCTATTAATTAAGCAATTCTAGTTTCATGTATTTTGAAAGTCTATTAAATATTTAAAAATATTTTAATTAAAATATAACAAATAAATTATTAAATAATATATGTTATATATAAAATAACTTATAAGTTAGTTTTATTGATTAAGAAATTCGAGCTTATTATAGATTTGTATTTTAAATTCTTATTAAATATTTAAAAATATTTTAATCAAAATACTCTATTGCAATATTTAAATATTAATTTTCAAAAACTTTTTAATAAATTAGAGTTTCATTATTATAGTTTTGTAATTTGAATGTCTATTAAATATTTAAAAATATTTTGATCAAAATATAACCAATAAATTGTTTTTTATTTTTTATTTTTTTTTAACAAGAACGGTTAGGCTGCATTAAGCGGCATTCTGGCAAGCTAGAATCAGAAAGTTACAAATCTGAAGAAGGTTGGTGACCTCCAACAGTGCTGCCAACCTTCTTGTGAATATCTTGGGAGACCAATCCCATCTGCTTCTTGAGTTAATTCGAGAAAATGACAAAAAATGCATACATAAGTAAATTCTTACAAACTGTGAGCATAGTAGAAGACAGAAGCAAAGCATTAAACCGAGGGGGATGGAATTTTCCCCTTAAAGAAGGGGTCCAGCTTTTTCTGAGAGCCTAAAGAAATGTTGGAGGCCGCCTCCTTTTCTCTGCGCGCTTTGTTGGTCCTTCTCCCTCGGGTAAGGGGTGGAGACGGAACTGAATTGTCTTCAGGTTCAGAAGTTTCCACAGAGCTACTAGAGGGGACTGAAACAACCAGACCTGCAGGGGCAGAGGGTTCCGGATCTGAAGCCCGAATTTCTCTCGCTGCTACTGAATCTGGGGGGATGGAATCCGGAAGGCTTTCATCTGCCGGAGGATCTTCCTTAACTGTTGTTGCTTCTGGATCTAGGGCTTCATCTTCTTTCAGCGCATCAAAGCTATTTTTATTTTCTAGAGTTGCCTCTGTTGAATGAGTGGCCTTCGGAGCCTGGGGTAGTGGATCCTTTCGCCTTGGCTGCCTTCGTCGGTTAGATACTGACTGAAAATCATCTTCTTTGACTAGTCCCGACTCCTGAGAGGCTTTGGGGCAACTTTTTGCGAAATGACCGTATGCATGGCACCAGAGGCACTTAAAAGGAATATGCTCGTAGTCCAGCTCTTGGATATGGCACCATTCCCCCAGGGAGAGATTAATGGCTTCCGGAAGGCCTTTCTCGAGGTTAACCTCAACACAAATACGAGCGCATGTAAACTGATCCCCTTTCGGCTCCACACTGTCCAGGAAACGCCCAAGCTTATTTCCAATGTCCTCCAGAGATCTTTTCCCCCAGAGATGCAAGGGAAGATGAGGCAACCTAACCCAAACAGGGGTTGCAGTGATCTCGGCTCTGGGATTGAAGTCAAGAGTCCAGGGGGCCAAGAACAACCCTCTCGACCCCATGAAATAGGGTCCAAATCTGAAAACTAGATCACGGTCCTCTGTCCTCGAGAAACTGAAGACAAAAAAAACCCTGCCTACTGCGCACCGAGAAACTTTCCCCTGTATCAGCGGCTTCCAACGATCATCCATCCATGCCTCCACCGTTTTGGTGTTGGGCCATAACCCCGTAAACTTTCCGATGAGGGCCTTTTCTGCTAGAAAGAGGGCAAGGTTGCAAGGCTCCTCTAGAGATAGCTCTACAGAAGGGATCTCCTCCATCTTCTTAACAAACTTAGACGAGAGAGAAGGCTTGGATTTAGGTCCTGCCGAGCGGACTAACGCTTTGAATGCTTCCAAAGGATCTTCTTCCTTCTCGGCATTCGGGTCTGGGGCCATCGTGGCAGGGCGACGACCACCAGCAGACAAGAAGACGGAGCAAGTCGCAGAGGCAGACCACTGCTCCAAAACGCATGCACGCAGGAGGGACGCTCTGAAAAACGTCGATCCGCGGCCCTGTATGCAAAGAAGCAAGGGGAACCCTGATCGACTGCTATAGACGAAGATCCGCGCCCCTGCAATCGAAAAACCAGAGCGGAGACGGCTAGGGTTTAGGCCCTAGCCGCATTGACATTCCGTCTCGCTTCATCTTTTTTTCACTGAATTCTAATAAACAATCCATAAAGAGTTGAAGGACATGGGGGTGGGCTTTGATCCACTTATGTGTGCACAGGTCACGATACCATTATTATAGTATCTCTGGGTGCAACCACACGTTCGACCACTACCTCAAGGTGTCCCCATGGCTCCAGGTAAAGCCATCACGAGAATTGAACCTTGCCCAACGGTGAAAAACTCCTCGCTTTCCACCATTGGATCCAACCCCTTTGGAAAATATAACCAATAAATTGTTAAACAACATATTTTATATATACATATTATTATAGTTTTGTATTTGAATGTCTATTAAATATTTGTTTAAAAATATTTTAATCAAAATTATATATTTTAATATTTAAATATTATAATTTTATAATACTAAATTTAAATATTATTTTTCAAAAACTTACTTTTTAATAAACTTACTTTTTAATAAAGTATTTAAACTTAGTTTTTAATAAAGTACTTATCACATCATGGTTTAATAGTTTAATGTTAATAATAATTTAATTTTAAGGTCATGGTCAAGTTGCTTGACATCAAATCAAATTGATGTATGAAATTTTCTGTTTGTGAGACAAGTAACCCATCAATAATTTAAACATTAAACACTATACAAATAGCACTCTTTTTTAAATATAATACAAAATATGATACAATATGATACAAAATGGTGACTATGATCTGCCAAAAGAAAACCACGTCAGGTATGCACCTTACTGCTTGTCCTTGATCATGTGTCAAAACTAGTAGGACTTTGGATGAGACTACCAAAAACTGAAACTACCTACAACACACCCAACTGTACAAACAAAAGGAAACACAGACATAAAACTAAAAAGCATTAGAGCCCCTGGGAGTTGGCCATTTACATGTGTTATATCCATATGGTGGACGTATCTGAGGAACAGAGGGAACTGTGTAGTGAAACACTCTTGTTTACTCTGTTGGTTCTTCTCTACATCCACTAACAACTTGATGATGGTTTCTAACCTGCTGATTAGACAATAAATTTCTTCCACATGGGTTTAATCTCCTGTTGGTCATCCTTGCGCGCCTCCTTGAATAATCAAATTAATGTTTACTTGAATAATCAAACCCAACTGCAAACCAGATACACAAATAAACTATAAAATGGAAAAAGAAAAAAAATACTTGAATTAAATACTAAATTAAGTTAAGTTAATTAGATGATTCACCCATTAATTGTTTGAATGTACATAAAGCTTTTGGACAATCGAATAAATTTTGAAGTGGAAAAGCAATTTACAGTGACAGAAACTCTGAAAGACGAGCTCAACAAGCGAAGCCGGTCTCCTGGATGGTAGGCAGACGAGGCCTCCACGACCTGCTTTTGGATATCAAGTACTCCCTAAACGCCATCTTCACCTCCGGATCATAGCACCTCTGCACCAAACTCTCATACATCGAACCGCGGCCCTCGCCCGGCAGATCCCAAGTCGAATCAGCGCTCCTCCGCGGCTGCGCCGCCTTGGATGCCTCTTCTGTAGCGGCGGCGTACAGCCTCGCCGCCAAGGCCTCCAAATTATCGATCGACTCGATGGCCGAGAGCGGCAAGAGAAAGTAGAGCTCGCCCAGCCGGAGCTCCTCCTCCGGCTGCAATGGCCGACTGACGACGTACAGATCACGCGAGTTACAGATGAAATGGAGGGGGTGGTGTTGCAGCACTCGCTTGACGCTAACGGGCTCCAGAAACTTGTCCACCTGTCCGTTAAGGTGGACGACCCTGATGGCGAGAGGACTCACCACCTTCGGCCGCCGGGAGCACGAGGCCATCGATCCCATAATTCTTTTTCTTCTGTGTTAAAAAACAGTTGCCAAGCGGATAAAGAGCGTAGAACCCTACCGAAAGATGGAGAGAATAGAGTTGAGACTCGAGAGAATGAAGGACCAACGAACCATTGGGGGATAAATATTATGTTTTTATCAGAGAGACAATAGGAAATGCTGCTACCGTGGAAAACGGTGAACCACATGACGTACAACACATGACGTATACCGATTGGACCTTGAAATTATAAGCATGACGTATATCGATTGGACTTTGAAATTATACATGGTATATAGAAAGGATTTGTCTAATATTCTATAAAATAGTTTTATTTATTTGAATATAAATTTATAAAAAAATTATTTTTTTAAGTTAAAAATCTATTTATAAATGTAGAAATGAATTCAACATGCTGTAAAATCTCTAAAACATTAAAATTATACAATTAAATTATGATTAACAATTATTTTTATTAGTTAGTTAATAATAAATTTATCATTTTTTTAATAGTATTTATGCATATTACACTATTATTATAAAGACATGATAGAGAACTTAATACATAGTACATAATTTTCTTCTTATGAAATACACCTACACTTAACAAGAGCACTTTTTGAATAATTTTTATGATAACACCTAACTATCGCACTTTTTAATAATTTTTATAATAACAATTATTTTATAGAAGTTAACTATTGATTTATTACCTCTTTTTATAGTATTCATGCATATTACACTATTAGTATAATAGGGACATGATGGAAAAGCTTGATGGATAAGCTTAATGCATAGTACATAATTTTCTCCTTATGAAATACACATACACCTAACTATCTCACTTTTTAATAATTTTTCTAATAACAATTATTTTATGGAATGAGTTAATAAATTGTAAGTTAATTTAATTTAATTTTTAATTTTATCCTATAAAGTTATGTTTTGATTTATTCAATTTTTTTTTAATTTGTGTATAAGGTTTAGAATCTTTTAAAGCATTTTTCTATAAGATTATCTAATATTATGATTAACTATGTAAACTTATCTACTCAGTTTCAAAATTTTAATAATAAATATTGAACAAATTTAATATCTTTAAAAATTTGGATTTTATGATTAACTTCTTCTATAATAATTTTTTATTGAGTAGATGTTTAATATATTTAACAATTATGTTATGAAATTGTTTTGATGTTTATAAATTTAAAATAAATAAATAAGTTAATTATATAGTAAATAGTTTTTAGTAATAAATTCCTAAAAATTAAAGTATAAATAGTTTTTAGTAATAAATCCGTAAAAAATTAAAGTATAATTATAATATTCTTATGATATTCTTAAATTCTAGATTTTGAAAAAAAAAGAAATTTTAATTTTTTATATAACTATTTCAATTATTAAATAAAAATTTATTACAAAATTAAATAGATTCAATATTAAATATAATTGAAGTCATGCACCTTACTAAATTTAAAAATTAAGTTATATTAAGGGTTGGTGTGGCTCAAATATAATTAAACAAATAAAAAAAATATTAAACATAATTTTAACTTCTTTTTCCACTTAAAAACATTTTCACCCTTAACTAAGTACTAATCACATTTTAAATTTTACTATTTTTAAAGTTATGATTGTAAAGTTTTCTCAAGTGTTAGATTTGATTAATTCCACATTAAACAATTATTTATTAAATTAATATTTAATACATTAACATTAGTATAAAATTATTTATATAACATAAAATTTTATTACTCTTAATTCAATATTAAATACAATTTATATTTTAATGTCTTTTTTTTTAAAGAGACTAGCTAGGAACTACGACCACGAAAAAGACACTTCATTATAAGGACATAACCAAAAACTTGAGAAGTTTTTTTTTGAACTCTGCAACTAGGCGGGAAAGCTTTGGAGCTCCAACAATGGCAAGTGATCAGCGACCAGGCAGATGGAAAAACTCTCCTAGGTGAAGATTGAGTTTTAGGTGTTTCCGCAAGAAAGCTTTGCAATTTCTTCATGAAGTTTAGTGTGGTTGTAGGTGTTTTTGATGTCCTATCTTTGTGTTTTGGTGTCCAGTCTTTGTATCGTAAAACTACCTTCCTTCTCCACCTTCTATGATCCTAACATCTTGTTTTAGCTCGACTGAAAATGTTATTAATTCACACAAATTACACTGATCTCGGTGCCTTACTATTTAAATTTCCCGTTTAGGAAACTGAACCACGTTTCTTCAATTCTGTTGGAGCTCGTATTTTATTTAATGTGGTGTGGGTCTTATTTATTACTCTCATTGGTTTTAGAACCAACTACCATCCATCTTTTACCATTTCTAGGTTGATGAATCGTATTAAACGTCTCTTAGTGCTAAACAAGTGTTGTTAGTATGGAACCCTTACCTGATGCTGACATAAATGGAGATGTTAGGGCACTAATGAGTGCAAAAGACGAGGTTTATTGGCTTTGGGAAGGTCTTTTCACAAAGGATGATTCATTGGGTGTGTTACCTGGCGCATTAAACCACACTTCACGTAAATTGCACCTTACTCTAGGCATTTACGATATTTCACGGAACTTTTCTCCTGGTTTTACTTTGAAACAAGAGACATTTCCAGGCCATAATCCTTTCTTTGGTTCCCCTGTTGATGCGAGCTCTAAAATCCCTCGGTGTGAGCCAAAGGTTGTTTCTGCTACTGAGTTGGATGTTAAAGGTGGTGGTCTGTCGGATAGACTTAGGAATACCAGTAAACCTACTAATCCGACTGGTGTCAGGAGGTGGGTGTGGAAGGCTAATAAGTGGATTAGGAGGATGGTGTTGGGTTCGGACGTAGGCCTTGAAGAAAATTGCGGGTTGGCTCTTTGTGGGTTGGTGGGTAGATTATCTTATTCCTATATAGCTAATAGTCCAGTCCCGAAATGGATTGCTAAAAACTGGGTTCCAATACTCGGTTATGTGTCCGAACTGCTTTGCCTCACGAAGGGTTGGATGGGCTTTATATGCAAAACTCCTGAAGATGTGGATTTAGTGTTGAACAAATTCTGGGTGATTGGGGGTAGGAGTCTTATGTTGAAATGGTGGCGGGTGGCTTTCGACCCGCAGAATGAACATTTACAACTTCGACATTTCTGGGTCCTTTTGTCGGGTTTTCCATTGCACCTGTGGAACGAAGGTGCACTGAGGGCGATTGGAGATGCTCTGGGGTGGTTCATCACTCTGGATATCACAACTCTGGAAAAATATGTAAGGAAAGTGGGAAGGATCTTAGTGGAAGTCGATATCCATGGAGGACTTCTGGAGGAACTTGATATTAAATGGCGAGGTCGTCATATCACTCAGCGGCTGGGCTACTTGGGTATTCCCTTTCGGTGTAATTGGTGTCGAGGCACTGGCCATCTACGTCATGACTGCATTGAGAAAGTGCCTGAAGAGAAGTCAGAAGACTCTCTCATACAAGAGGACCCACCCGAATATGTTATTGAAGAGGACTCCTTCGGTTGTGAACCTATTCACTATGGACCTGAGCCAGGTTCACAGACTGAAGAGGCGATTTCACTGACAGGTAAATTAAAAAACTTTCTCCCGAGTTTTTTCATGTCTTTATCTCTTTGGGAAAGGGATGCTTTGGAAAAATCACGTTGGCTTCAAGTTTCTACCTTGTTAGATAAAGGAATTGTCGAAAGGGGCTCTGAAAAAACCTATCCTACTGTGGTGACATAGACATTACCAAATGTCGGGGATACTTCCCTTTTCACAAGGTTTGGACATATGTTGTCTGTTTCTCCTGTCCTACCTTCCTTTACACCTGCAATCTCACCTCAGCAGTCCCAACCATAGTTTCTTAGCCCTCAGGACCTAGGAACAGTACCATCACCTTCCCCACCTACTTTGTTAGACACAGTGATAGAGTCAGGGTTCAAAGAATCCGAAGAGGGAGAGTCCTCACTCAGTGTTGTTCTTGACTCACTGGTTCCTTTCATCCGGGATAAAAATGTTGTGATCAAACAGCCTACCTATTTGGGGAAAACCATTCATATCTCTAGGGGTGCCGGGGAAATAATTTGCTTGGTCTAGGGGCCTTGTCATAGAACTATCCCCTATAAAAACTCTTAGTTCTCGAAAAAAGTTGGCATAAAATATTCCACAATTTGATGATTCGGTTCCATCCTCCACTGATAGTGGGGCTCTTAGAGTGATGAAAGACCTGGAAAGGGATAAGTAATGTTATTACTTTCCTTAAATTTAAGAGGGGTTTGAGGCACCCTCCAAGAAGCCTCAGTCCGACGACTCTTGGATAATGCTCGTCCAAAAATTGTTTTTCTGCAAGAAACCTTGGTAAATGCTCAGAAAGCAAGGGACTTCATGCATCTCTTGTGTCCATCCTGGGTTTTGAGTGCAGTTAATTCTGTGGGTACTTCGGGGGGACTGTTAGTCTCATGGGATCCAAATTTATATGAATTGGTTCCTTATCTTACTACTGGTGGTATTATGTTAACATGAAGGTGTATTTTAAACACCTGGGAGTTAGCACTGCTTAATAAATATGGCCCATGCACGGACCAAAAAAAGTTCTAGAAGTCGATGGAAGACAATGGTATATTTTCTATTAAGCATCTAATCATTGTAGGGGACCTAAATCTTGTTTTTATCTTCGGACGAGGTCTGGGGAGGAACATCTGGGTCTGGAAATATAGATGATTATTACAGAGATATTTTTTCATCCAATTTTTTTATTGATATCAAGCCGACGAAGTTGGTTCCTACTTGGAGGAACGGGCATTGTGGACATGAGCCGCTTGCAAGGAGATTAGACAGAGTACTTGTTTATGAATATTTATTATCTATTGTCGGCCTTTATAGATCTTGGGTAGAACTTCCTTTTATATCTAATCATGTGCCAATTATTTTACAATTGGATTTACCTCCTTTCTATAAGGCCTTTCCTTTCAAACTTAATGCTCTGTGGCTGAAGGATCAAGATTTTGTGGACTTAGTCTACAAGATATGGAAGGACCCATTTTTCTTGTCTGAAGGTGGAAAACAACACAGGATTGTATGGAAGTTAAAAGTACTAAAATCACAAACAAAGCTATGGTATAAAGAGAAATTATCCAGAAACAATACTAAGCTATTGGCTCTCGAATCAAACATAAAGGATGCGATTATTCTATTGGAAGGTGATCCTACAAATCATGAAATAGAGTTATCTCTTCAGCAAAATGGAATAATACAGAAACAGTATATTAAAAGGGGTTGAAGAACAATGGAGAATGCACAGTAGGGCAATTTGGATGGCTAGCGAGGATAATGATACAAATTTTTTTCACAAATATGCTACCCACAATAGAACCCAGAAACATATATGGGACATCACTGATAGCGCAAGAGTAAAGGTTTTTGAACAGGGAGCCTTAAAGGAAGCAATAGTTCGATATTTCAAAATTTTCTATAAGGACCCGCTCTCATATAACACTATTGAACAAATAAAGGTAAATGAACTCTTTCCACAGATTGTAAATGAGGATGAGTCTTGCTCGATGTACAATCCTGTCACTTTGGAGGAGCTAAAAGTTGTTCTATTTCTTTTTAAGAAGGATAAGAGTCCAGGGCCAGACGATTGGACGATTGAATTTTTCACTTTCTGATTTGATTTAGTAGGGGAGGATCTCCTAGAAATGGCGGAGGAGTCTAGAAGATTAGGCAATATCATTGGAAGCCTAAATTCAACCTTTCTGAACTTGATCCCGAAGGCAAACAAACCAACCTCCTTTGATGACTTTCGTCCGATATCTTTGTGCAATCTTTGTTACAAGGTGATATCAAAAATCATCACCAACCAGATAAAACCATTTATTTCCAAGTCACTTTCTGAAGAACAGTTGGGATTTTTAAAAGGAAGGAGGATCCAAGACACTATCGACACAACTCATGAGAGACTCCATAGCATCAAAAATAAAAATTTAAAATTACTTGTCCTAAAACTGGATTTAAGGAAAGCATATGACTGTATTGACTGGGTTCATTTAAGACTGATCCTTCTAAATGTGGGGTTTGGAATTCAGATGACAGATTGGATCATGTCATGCGTCACATCCTCCTCCTTTGCAGTTTTACTAAACGGTGAGGCCACTGACTTCTTCAGAAGCGGTAGACGATTACGACAAGGGTTTCCATTATCACCATTACTTTTTATACTGGTGATGGAAGGACTCAGTTTATTACTGAAATACAACATTGGTGAAGGCAAGCTTTCTGGTATTAAAGTGTCCAGATTGTTAAATATTCTTCATCTATTTTTCGTGGATGACATACTCATTATGACAAAGGCAAGTTTACAAGAATGGGAAGAAATTGAAATAATCATCAGATTATTTTGTAAATCCTCTGGTATTTTGGTTAACCAAACAAAGACAACGATTCATTTTGAAGGGCTCACGGCGCTTGGATTGGTCCCTTTCAAAACAATACTTCCTTATACTTTCAGTGATCTTTCGATCAGTTTCAAATATTTGGGTTACTTTCTAAAGACATGGATGCATAAGGCAGAGGACTGGGGTTGGATTGTGGCCAAATTAACCAATAAAATTGGTTTATGGTGTAACAAGTGGCTTTCTATGGGAGGTAGATAAATTCTATTCAAAACAGTGCTGGAAGGCCAGCCTGTTTATTGGATGTCTATGGAAGCTATCCCTTGATCTATATTAAGAAAGATTAGAAAATTGATGTTTCACTTTCTATGGCACGGATTTAAAGAATCACAATAATATCATCTTTGCAGATGGGAGACTTTATCCAGACCAAAGAAGAATGGAGGTTGGGGTTTCTGGAACCTTGCGCACTTCAACACGACATTGATTGTAAATACCCTTTGGAGGGCTTAACGTAGGGAGACATCTGGCATAAAGTAGTAATGGAAAAATACTTTGCAAACATTACAGTTATAAACTGGTTTAGGCTGGCTTCTCGAAAAATATGTTCTGCTTCCAGGATATGGACGAGCCTTACACGTTCTGTTCATGTCATCACTCATTGGTTAGCTTAGAGGCCGGGATCTGGACATCTTTTCTCCATTGGAAGAGACCAAATCCTGGGCATCGGTGACAAATCCTTCCTCACGGCAGAGATCCTTTCTATTTTAAATCAAAAAAGAATTACTGTGCTAGCTCAAGCCATTGAAGGCCAAGACCCAATCACACAATTAGAGGTCTGGATGAGCTCTAAAAATTTGGGATTAACTGGGGAACTTGCTAAAGAGATTTCGCTCCATGACACCGATGACACACTGTTATGGACCGGAGGCGATTCATGTGGGAACCTCACTGTTATAAATATTTATGCAGCCCTTATATCCACTCAGAATTTCCCGATTTGGCGTGGATGGAGAGTTAACTTATGGAAATGGAATTTACAGCTGAATATAAAAAAAAATTATGGTTGGCCGCGAAAAACAGGATTCTTACCTAGGAGGTATTAAATAAAAAAGGATGGGAGGTCCCGGGGATTTGCATACTATGTAAACATAACATTGAAGACACAAACCACCTCTTTATTCATTTCTCCTTTTCCAAAATTCTTTGGTCCAGAATTTCACATAGGCTTCAAATTAAAAATGCATGGGCTGGAACTTCTCTTATAGACTGCTTAGACTCCTGGACTATAAACAATTATGTTTCAAATAGGCTGGCGGAAATCACATGTTGGAATATTTGGAGCTCACTTACTAAAAATCCTCATTCACAAAAATCATTGAACATTAGACATACGCTGATCATTCATATTGATGGATGTTCTATTGCATCTTTTGATGGGGCAACTACAATAGGCGGTTTGAATTGTGGAGCTGGAGGTGTCATAAAATGCCCAGATTCAACTGTTTACAGGCGGTTTATCGATTGCGGGGTAGGTGCTACTACAAAAGTTGAGCTTTTGGGAGTATGGACCACTCTCACATTAACAAATTATTTGAATATTCAAAACATTCAAATTATGGGGGACTCCAAGGTGGTTATTGACTCGCTAAACCATAAAGGAAATCTTCAATCTACTGCCATCGAAGGATGGAAGTGCAAAACTGTGGAGCTGTCTACAACATTTTAAGGTATTTGTTTTCATCATATCTTAAGGGAATTCAATAAGGAGGCAGATCTCCTATCCGAGCATGCCCTATTATTATATTTGTAAGTTATTTTGATATTTTGAAGTGATGGACTTCATTATATTATATGCATCTGCACTGTGTTAGTGGTAGCAGATCCTTTATGGATGGTATCTTTTTGTAGTGGGCAGTAATTATGTCAGTATGTATCCTATTGGATCGTCAAGTTTCAGACTGGTAGCGGATCCTTTATGGATGGTATCTTTTTGTAGTGGGCAGTAATTATGTCAGTATGTATCCTATTGGATCGTCAAGTTTCAGACTTTGATCAAGGATCCTTTGGAGATGTAAAAAAAATTATAATCTAATATAATTTTGAGTGAATTTTCTATTGGAAAAAGTTTTAGATTTTTTGAATAAAATCTATATCAAAGAAGGGAAATTAATAACAAAGCTGGTTATATCTACCTTTTAATATTTTAATATAATAATTGTATGTAGTTCAAAACTAATAGTTAAAGCAGTTATAGTACTTGTATGTAATCCAAAACTAATAGTTGAAGCAATTATAAAACACTCAAAACTTGTAATAATTTATTATTTTTTCATAATTTTTAATTAGTATTTATTTATATATAAATGTGTTATTTTTAAAGTATCATTTAAGGTTAGGGTGTACTTTTGAGTATCATGGAGCGTTTCCATTGAAAATATGTATTACCTATTAGTCACATAAATGCAATGTATTGTTGGATTTGAGATTAAAGTTATATAATTTTTTCATTTAAAATATTTGAAATCAATTTTTTAATAAAATTGTAATTTTTTGTAATTATTTTCAAAATTGCCTAATTCATTTATGCAAGATAAATGTGAGTTGCCAAATTTGTAGCTAAGTGAAATGGTAAAAAAAGGACCAAAATATTAATTATCAAGTTCTTCTTTTGATAAGAAGTTCTTGGTCCACACCTCTAAATGTTGTTAGGATGTGATGTTAATTAGTTCGAGATATTTTTAATATATAATAAAATTTCATGGAACTTGGTAAAAATATTTAAAATACACAAGTAGTAGAACTTGGTAAAAATATTTAAAAATTTAAATGACAAATTCCATCTTCAACAAGATGGCTTTGGTCCATGCAGTGTTATTATTTTTACTTATTTAATGGCTAATTGGCCACATTTTTGTAGTTATTATGAAAAAAAACAATTAGAGGTTAAACTGGTAAAAATGACGGAAATGGAGTAAAAAAATATTTTGTTAATGAAATTGCATATAAGAGGAATAAATTGCATAACAAATGTGAGAAGTGAGATTTTTTTTTTCAATATATATTTTTGAAAGAACTAAATTTATCTATACAATTGAAATCAAAGGTAAGTGAGAAAATGTTTTTCAATGTAATTTTTTGAGAGAGCTAAATTTATCTATGATGATGGGGAATGTCTTCTCGAAACTTTGAACATTTCAAAACTTCACACACAGTTTGAATCTAAAAATAAAATTTTAATTTAAATATTTCTACATTTTAAATTAGTTCCCAAATTCTTATTTCATAACATTTCTTACTAGTTCCCAAACTCCCCCAAAAAAAATTGAAATTTTAAAAACATTTTTCAAAAATGTCAAAACCAGTTATACACAATTGTGATATGTTAAAAAAAATAAATGATATTATAAGTCATTAGAAAATAAGAACTTCATGACTTTACAACGAAGAAACTGGAAATTGTTAAATAACATTTTTTATATATAAAATAAGTTAGTTATATTGGTTAAGAAATTCAAAATTCATTATTATAGTTTTGTATTTTGAATGTCTACTAAAAATAAAAAAATATTTAATCAAAATTTTATAATATAATATTTAAATATTATATAATTATCAAATCTATTTTTTATTTTTAAATTATTAAAAATAGAGTTATTTCTCGCATCAAGAATATTCACAATAAATGACAAATTAAAGTGATGGATAAGTGACATTTGGAAAGATTTTTTTATTTTTTAACTTTTTAATTAAATATTTGAATTTAAAAATACCTATTAAAACCACATAAAAAAAAAAATCATATCATCTCATCAATCAATAAAAAAAAAAAAAAAATTCAATTTTTATAAAATAAAAAATATTTTTTATTTAAAAAAAATTAAAATTAATATATATTTTTTAAAAACTTTAAAAAATTATATACTATCACAAACAACTAATTAAAAGTCAATTTTTTTTTTTACTACTAAACAATTACAATATACACTCCCATAAACAGATATAATAATTAAACTCTATCAATAATACATCAAACAACTATTTATTAAATTCCTCTTTGACATAAAGTAAACCTATAATAAGGTACTAGGCTAAACGTAGTAGTATTGAATAGACTAATTGATCCATATTCAAAGAACCTCCTATATAAAATTTTAAAGATTGGATAATTTTTTTATTATTCTTTATTCAATATTAAATGCAAATCAGACTTTACTATCTTTTCAAGTTTTGGATTTGTATGAAATCCACATCAAATAATTATTTATTGAGTTCTTCCGTGACATGACGTAAAATTATATTGAGGTGGTGTGTCACACTAGACTTAGTATATTGAATAATTGATCCATACGAAAGAAGTTATTCAACCAGATTTTAAAAAATAATAAAGTTTTTTTAATAATTTAAAATTTGATATAATTTTTATAATTTTTTTTTATGAAATATATATATATATATATATATATATATATATATATATATATATATATATATAATTTAAATCGAATAATTACATTTTTTATTAACACTATATCAAATAACTATTTGGTGAGTTACTTCTTTCGTGTAAGGTGAAATTATAATAATCTTTAATTTAATAAAATTTTTAGTTTTTTTAATTTAAGGTTAATATTAACAGTGGCTTTTTCATATTCAACAACCCTATCGTGACTTGATTGCGGAGGGTTTCGTTTGTCAAACAACTTTATTTTGGTAATGTCGTGGCATTTCCAACTTTGTACATGTGCTCCTTTTTAGTCCCTGCCATAGTAGGAACCAAGGAATAATTCTTTTTTATAATACATGGAAGTGAATTGAAAAGCCTGATTGTGAAACAAATTGTTAAAGGATCAATGAAAGGATAGATTGCAACATATAACAAATCAGATATTAATTAATATACGATATCAAATCATTTGTATTTGTATAGCAATAAAGTGACATCATTTTAGAGGAGCATCATCCATTTTTTTAATTTCAAAAATAACTTATATTTAGTCTTTTTTTCAAAAAATTAAAATTATAACTTGTATAGAATTGTACATTTTTTTTTTCCAAAAACTATAAGGAACTTAAGAACTATTCACATTACACAATAAGTTCAGAAAGTTTCCTACTGTTTTACATATCTATATCAAAAAAGATTACGCATATTTTTTTGTCCTCCTTGTAACTGTATTTTATATCAAAAAAATATACAAAAACCAAAACAATAGCTTTTCATTCAGTGACCTAAAGATTGATATCAAGTCTTTCAAACATTTTCGATTGTCCTTCAGTATCCTTTGAAAAGTATATTCCATTTTCATCCAGTAACAGTGCTTCCTTAGAAAGCCAGTCAACATCCTTATTATATATTATGTATATATGTTGTGTTTTGAGTTGCTGAAAGTTCCTGCTCAACGATCTAATCTTAGTCATCCAAGGTTGCAGAGATATCACCCGTAGGTTATTTTCATTAGTAAACCAATCGATAATAACCTTTGAATCACCTACCAGTTGTAACCTTGTTACCATTTTAATACAAGCAAAAAATAAAATGGACCACAATGCAAGTAATTCTCCCCTGGTATTGGTTCCTCTTCCACAATTCATTTTGAGTTTTTAAGTGCCCAAAACTGGGCATTTCAATAAAGCTTCAGCCCCACATTTAGAGCCTCTTTCTTGTGATGCCCCATTGAAGAACCCCATTGCCAAATCCCAATAAAGTATGGGTGGCCTATCAATTCTTCTAAGCTTAGAGACCTGTGTAATTTTTTGTTCTCCCAAATCCCGTAGAATACACTTACAACCTCTAACTTGATTTTTGGGATAGTCTTCAAATATAACCAAATTCCTATGCTTCCAAACCTCCCAACAAATAAAATAAGGGTTTTCTTTCCAATTATCCTTTACCCTTATCCATTTTTGTAAACTGTCCACAATCTGACCTCCTTCCCAGCTATTGTCCAATTTTAATTCTTTTGTTATAGTCTGCCAGATACCTTTTATGAAATTACAATCCCCAAAAAGACGGGACACAGTTTTCTCACTGTTCCTACACAAAACGCATATACTAGGACCAAAAATACCCCTTTTGTTCAAGTTTTCCCAAGTAAGTATTCATTGTTCTAGCGATAACTAGATAAAAAGTTTGACTTTTAAAGGTAGCTTCCAGTTCCAAATCTCTAAATACCAGTATTTTGTTTCTTCTTCCATATTCTCCAACACTTGAACTTTATAAGCTTGCTTGGCATTTACTTGTCCTTTTTTTGTATCCCATGACCACAGTGAACTATCTTTCTCATTGTTAAGTTCAATTCTAGAACTCACCAATCCTTTAATGTAATTTGTCCATTCTTCTTTTAGTTCTCCTTCTAGCCCTAAAGATTCTTCCTTTTTCCACCTTGTAAAACTAAGTCCCTCCAAAACAATAGACCCTGCTTGTGCAATGAAATCAATCCCTTGTGCCTTCAAAGTCAATATAAGATTCCTTGGCAATTTATAAAAAGTGTGAGACCCAACCATAGGATCAGCTCCAATTATGATGTCCCTCCCATTCCTAGGCTTCCACACCAACCAATCTGTTATGATAGATAATGAAGAGGTGAGGGCTCTCCAAATATTCGAAATACCATTCCAGTTTTTTCTCCCTTGCTTGAACCACTCCTCAACAGTTTTCTTTTTAAGATATTTTTTCATTATCACTTCATGCCATAGACCAGGCATCATAAGACATCTCCATAGACTTTTTGTCGCCAAAGCTTTCCCAAAGATAAAGATATTTTTGATACCCCACCCACCAGTCTTTTTTGGTTTTGCAAGCTTTCTCTAGTTTATCAAATGCATTCCTTCATTTGCTTTTTTTCCAGTCCATAGGAAACTAAACATCCTCCTTCTAATACTATTAAGTAAACTTATAGGTATTTTAGCCAAAGAGATCCAATATACATAAATGATTTCAAGTACATCTTTTACAAGTATGACTCTTTGTCCTAAAGAAAGCCATCTATGACTCCAACTCAGAATCCTCTTTTCAAATTGTTTCTCTAGCCAAATTTAGTCAGCTCTAGTATAACAATTTGGTTTTATATAAAACCCCAGATACTTAAATCCTTCATCTATTGGATTTACTTCAAAAGGCAAGAGAGCCTTCAACAGTGTAAGTCCTTCAACACCCCACCCAAATTCTAAAAACATAGACTTCTGTGGACTGAATGCCATCCCTGTTGCCTTACAAAATAATTCCAAAACCTCCTTAATAACTTCCCACTCAGAAATGATTCCATTCCCAAACAATTTTACATCATCCATAAACATCACATGAGTAATAGTTAACCCTTTAGCCACAGGAACACCTTCAATTTTATTATCCCTAACCTTCTCCTTTATAGTTCTGCTCATTCCTTCAATAACGAGGAAAAGTAAAGGTGATAAAGGGAAACTAAACCCCTTGAAAACTTAAAGAAGCTAGTAGGTTTTCCAATAATCAACACAAAAAAGTTTTTCAAAGACACACACCCCAAAATCCAATCAATTTATTCTAAGCTTATACCCACTAGTAATAAAACAAGCCTGAGAAAACCCCAATCCACCCTATCATATGCCTTTACCAAATCCAATTTTAAGACTAGTGCTTTAATATTTTTCATCTTTGTAGTGTGTAAATCTTCCTATAAAACTCTAATAGCATCTGTAATTTGTCTTCCCTCTAAAAAGCCAAATTGTTCCTTTGAAATAACAACATAGAGTGTGGTTTTAATTCTAGGAGCAATAATTTTAGTAATGATCTTGTACACCATATTACATAAGGCAATTGGCCTAAACCCACCAAATGAGTCTAGTTTGTCACTCTTTGGTATAAGTGCAATAAAAGTAGCATTAAAAGCACCCGACACTCTACCTTTTCTCCTAGACTATTCCACCATCTCCAACATATCATTACCCAAAAGATAAAAAAAATCCAAGAAGAACTCTATAGTCCAGCGATCCGAACCAGAACTTTTTGAACACTTAAAACCTTTAAGTTTTAACAAAATTTCTGCTAGAGTAACTGGATCAACCAATCTGATACCTTCTTCCTCTATAAACAATCTTAGATAGTTCCTTAATACTGCAAGTTGGTCTGCTATGATCAAATCTGTTTGTGCCTTAAAATATTATGAAAATAGTCTATAACCTTCTTTTGAAGATCTAACTTATTTGATATAATTGTTCCATATTCCTTTGTAATATCCCAAATGGTATTGATTTGTTTTCTTGAACTAACATAAGCATGAAAACATTTAGTATTCCTGTCACCTGCTGCCAGCCAGTTAACCCTACTTATTTGCCTCCAAGTCTCCTCCTCTTGTCTTAAAAGTTCTAGTTTCCTCTTTTCTTTTACAAGTACCATTACTTTGTCTCCCTCCTTCTCAAAACCTCAAGGGAAATCTGTATATAACATATCCAGATCCAATTCTAACAGTGCCTTAGCTTCTGCCTTAGCTTTTGCCTTTTTCTTTCTTTCCTAGAAAACCACCAAAGTCTTGAGAATCTTAAGCTTTTTAACCAGCGAGTCCATAGGGTTTAGAACCTCTGTCCCCAATAGTCCAACCCAATTGGTTCTAACTAAATTTACGAAATCTGGATCCTCAAGCCAAACTGTATTAAATTTAAAAGGATAGGTGACAATGTCATTCCCTTGTTCCAAGTGTATAATCACATGCATGTGACCCGATATCTTTACATTGCACACCCAAGAGCGATATATGATTCCCGAAGACACTAAATTCTCATATACCAAGAACCGATCCAACCTCGTAGCAATGTAATATTGTCCTTTCCTTCCATTCCTCCAGGTAGGGAGAAAATTTACTGGTTCAACATCCACCAATCGTCCAACTTGTATCATCTAGATAAAGTAAAGTTGGAAGGGATCCACCCTAGAATGTTCACCCCAAAATTCCCTACTCGAAGTGGTAAAATTTAGATCACCACCCAAAATAAGGTTATCCTCATTCAATATCAATTCCCTTTTAACGCCTTCCCAAAATACCGCTCTATCAGAATACGGTCCATAACAATTGATCAACTTCAGATTTAAATTTAAATATTTTACTACTCCCTCCAACAATATCCCTACAAGTGTAAAAAATGTAGTGAAATCATCCTTGCAAGGATTCCAAGATGTTAACAGTCCTATAGAGAGGCCAACAGAGTCCACCCCACAGAAATACCAATTAGGGAGCAATTTGACAAAAACTTCTCTAGCTTTAGCTTTGCTGACCATTGTTTCCTATATAAGTAAAACATCCAGTTTTGTTGTCTCTAAAAAACTTTCGAGGGTTATAGTCTTTATGTCCCCCCCCCCACTCCCCTCACATTCAGGGTTTCCACAATCATCTTTTAACCCTTTCCAGGGTTCTGAGCTCTAAGCGCCCTAGGACCAATTAGCACCATAAGACTGTTCGAATTTAGGTTCTCCTTCTCTTTCCCTAGTTTCCTCACACTTCTAGTTTTTAGTGGAGAAAATTCCTTTTCCAAACCTCCCAGTACTGTCCCTTTCAACAATGCAGCCTCACCCCCTGGACCGCTAGTCGAAGTATTCCTAGCCTCCTCCGCCTTCCCAATCTTTTCACTAGGGTTAGATAAAATCTCCCCACTAGTATAAATTGGCAACGTCGATCGGGTTAATACCTCCCGGTAGGTAGGTATAAAATTTAGAATGATTCCTCAATTTTTGACATAACAGTCGGATCCTCAAGTGTATCAGAGTTCACAACTTTTGTAAAGTATTCAACCACCCTATCACACACATCACACTGAGAAAACTTATGTCTAGGCTCTCCCCTCCCTTCCAATCCAACCAACCTACTTTCTACAGAAATACCCCAAGAAAGTGTAGGATTGATCTGACTTCTATTTCCCTCAAACTCCCTAGAATCCTTTAAAAAAGGTAGAGTTGGAAAATCCACTTCATTTCCCTCCCGGAACCCCCCCCCCCCCCCC
>ML784891.1:551113-583696 GCA_009831015.1 Picea engelmannii | reverse complement strand
TATTCCTCTCTCCACCCCCCCTTTGTCTTCCTCTCTCTAACTCTCACACTCTCATACAAAATCTCTCTCTAGCCCCCCTCTATGTATTCCTCTCTCTCCCTCTCAAAATCTCACACACTATAACAAGTTTGGTACATCGCAAGGAAATAAATGGTCTTAACCTATACATGTCAAGATCTAAACCTAGACCTAGACATGGAAAGGCATGACAAGACCTAGACCTGGAGCATAGATCATGATCTAGACCATAGACCATAACCTAGACCTATTTGATGACCATGACGTAGTCCATGACATAGACCTAGAGTCAGACCTAGGTCATGACCTAGACCACGACATAGACCTAGAGATAGACCTATACCATGACCTAGACCTATACCATGAGCATGTACATGACCATAACCTAAACCATGACATAGAGCTTGAACTAGACCATGACCTAGAATCCCCTAGCTCCATCTAAGCCTAGGCATAACCTATACTCGACCCTTAACCCCCTCCACACTCGTGCCCTAAGTGCAGTATGCATATACCTCTTGTTAAATTCCCCGCAACCCTTGCACTTACATCTTGGTTCTCTAACCATTGCTTCATGATTTAAAACACTTTCAATCCTAAGCCCTTAGGTTGGGTGCTCATCCTCTCCTAGCAAGAAAGTGTGCACGTTCTAGTAACATGCATGTGTTCCTACTGGTCAATCTTATGCACCAAGCACACTCCTCAACCTCTTTTATCTCAAAGGGAAGGCATGGCATGACATGACAAGGTGTTGGTGTCAGAAGTCACTCCTGGATTGCTTGGAGGAGCAGAGCCCGATGTCCATCAGTTTTATGTCACGATAGTTTGTAATGGGTATAAAAGGAGTGATCGAATGGAAGTAAACTCGGACGATGTGGTTCTAACTCCGGAACTAGGCCAAGAATGCATGGGCAGGTGAGGTCTTGCATGAACTTCAGACAGTGAGGTGTAGTAAGGGGGAGTAGGGGGAAGACTTATATCAGAGAGAGGCGAAGGTCTGGAGTAAACATTAGGTTTCTAGCAGACTGTAGAAGAAGGCATCCAAACACAAGATCTTCTTACGCTCAAACACAGAAAACCAGAGAATACATTAATGCATAAATAAATCCTTTATCATGACATAATTGCAATGATCCGCACGAATCATTCATTCACAAACTCTCTTAGCATGAGACGAAAACTAGACGAAGTAAGAAAGACTGTCTGTCATAAAGCAAGAAATCTCATATACAGATGCATAATCAGAGAACTAGAGTCTGTGCTAAAACTTTACAATCGGGAGCTTTGCTCTACCATCGATGCTTTATAAAAATGGAGAAAACGCCTACATATACTCAAAAACTACCACAACAGCAAAAACAAGACACTGCATTAAAGAATTGCGTCTGCATGGCTTCTGACAGTCTGCCCATGCAGACTCAGGATGATCGTGCGCCTATGACAGACGCCATCAAATTTCGGATTGTCTTTCTGTAGGTGAGTCGACGTGAATTAGTCTTTTTCCGGACCTTCCTTTTATGGTGGAGTTTATATTCAACCACCAGCATCTGCTGCAATAACTGCTTTTTGGGATCGGGGACGGCCTCGATCAACTCTACCTTCTGGGATGTGGAGGTCTCCTAATGGTGCCACCTGGATCAGCCGAATTGTCTTTCTTTGGACGCTACTTCGCTGGACTGCTGTGAAGGACCCCTATGGCTGATGTGGACGAGGGTGTGACGGGGGTTAAAGGCATGAACACTGTGGAGGTGATGGAGAAGAAACGAGAGCTGCAACATCAGCTGAGGAATGCCACGCGGTTTGAATAGGATAGAGGAGGAAGGAGCATGGAGTGCGGGAGTACAGGAGGAGGTGACTTGGATTGAGATGGACACATGGTGGGAGACGAGAGGACGACGAGCTAAGGTGATGCCATGTGGATGGGGAGAGGGAAGTTGGATAGATGACAGGGGAACAAGGAGGCGGTAGGTGGAGAACAGGTGGCAACGGGGAGGACGATACCAAGGGTTACATGTCAGGCAAGGGGCCCTACAATAATAACACATCAATTCCTTACTGCCCCCCGATTAAAGGAAGAAAGGCAAGGGGGGTCCGGAATGAAGCCTCAACCGTTGATTTAGGCGTCTCGATCCTGGCCGCTAGAGAGCTGCGCACTCAATTCTGGACCCCCCCCCTTCGCTTAAAGGTAGAATGGTGGGGGGCCTCCGGAATCCTCTTTTGGCCGTAGATCTGAGCGCGCAGATCCTGGCTGCCCAGACCCATACCCCCTTTAAGTCTAATGCGCCCAAGTTTCATCGATGGATGGACGACTGACATGACTTCGACGTTTTCACTATGAAAATCCTGAAAGGCCCCACCTGTGACTCGGATCTGCACCGCGTGTCCTTCAGATGAACGATCGAGATGAAATTTGATGTTAGAAGAGCACTGCCTCCGTTATCAGGCTCACTTGACGTGACCGAGTGCTAGGACCATGGGCTCAGATTTGAAGGGCGCTTATCGACATTTCGGGGTTCGGGGTTTCCAGATGTAAAATGACGAGGAGCTCTTACCCCTCAAATCCCTAAATGTCGACATGACATGATCGTGCACCACGTGTCCTCTGGATGGACGACTGCTATTCTCCCCTGCACACTATGGGCGTGATCTATTGTGTTAACTTTGGCACAAATTCCTTATCCGCAATTTCCCGCCAACCACTGATTTGCTCATAGGGATGGATCTAGACTGTTGACACTATAATCCTACCCGCTCGCTTGATTTTAAGTCCGAAAATGACTTTTTCTATGCATTGCGCTTGGGCACTCCTCGTGCTACCTGCAAACCTGGATATCTCGATGCTGAAGACAAGAATTGTCGCTAACATATAGGCTCCATGGGGGATAGAGTCGTCCCTGTGATGCTCTAAGAACTCATTCTGTAGTTTCAGTGCCTTGCTATTGGGCTATGGAGTCATTTACTAAGCCGAAAGTATACAAATGGAAAATGAACAAAGAACCAACGGACAATATTTACAAACAAAGGAGCCGTCTAAGGCTCAAACAAAACATTTCTTCAGAAAATGCCCATTCACTGGGTTGTTGAAAACCTCTTCACCCTCCAGATCATGCAACTGGTACGTGTTGTTTGAGAAGACCTCAGAGACTTTGAAGGGGCCGATCCAGAGGGCGTCAAACTTGCTATGTTTTCCCCTGTCCTATCTGGGTGCATCCCACTTAAGTACCAAATCCCTGATCTCAAATTCCTTCTTCTTGACCTTCCTGTTAAAATCCTGTTTGACCCTTTGCTGATGACTATGAGCAGTGTCCCTCACCTGTTCCTTGATCTGTTGTACTTCTACTATCTGATGAATCCTTCTGATCATATGATCTGACTCTCCCTCATAATCTTGAAAGAACTTCGCCACAGGTAAGGCAAGCTGAGTGGGAAAAACCGCCTCTGCTTCGTAAATCAGCTGAAAAGGCGAGGTGCCCAGGGATTTATTCGTTGTCACTCGATCAACCCATAAAGAAAATTTCAACTTCGACTCCCAGGCCCTTTCGTTGTCCTCCAATAGTCTTTTGATGATCCTTATCAGGCCCTTGTTGGAGGATTCGACTAAACCATTGCCCTGGGGATAGTAGAGGGTGGAGTGAATTAGCGAGATTTGGAACTGCTCACAGAACTTAATGAGAGGCTTAGATTTGAAAGAAGCAACATTATCAGTTACAATCCTGCTGGGACAGCCAAATCTGGCTATGATATCCTCCAGGAAGCTGATAATTACTTTGTGGGATGTACTTCTGGTAGGGACATCTTCTATCCATTTGGTGAAATAATCTGTTGCAGTCAGGATCCATCTGTGCTGGCCACTTGAGGGAGGATGAATCTCCCCAATAAATTCTAGACCCCACTGTTGAAAAGGTGTTGAAGCTATCACAAGCTTCAGTGGTAGTCGCCCAAGTTGTTGTTTCCCTGAGAACTTTTGGCACTTGATGCAGGCTTTGATTTCTCTGCTGACATCAACGAATAAAGTGGGCTAGTAATACCTAGCCCTGAGGATTTTGTGAGTTGTGGTCATCCAGAAATGATGCCCCCCACAAAGGCCTCTATGGAAATCAAACATGACCTTCTGGGCTTCTAGTGGGTTTAGACATCTTAGCAGCACTCCTAGGGGGTCTCTCCAGTATAAGATTTGCCCAATGAGGCAATATCTGACTGACTTGAGCTTTAAAGCTCTTACCTTACTTTTACACATTCCATCCAGGGGCTTCAACTCCCGCAGAAAGTACAAAATGTCATAATACCAGGCACACTCTGCCAACAATATGCCTTCCTGAGAGCGTTGACTGGACAACTCAACTTGCTGAATTCGTGAGTGGGTATTGATGAAACTAACGCCCAGGGTTTCGTAATTGGATTCGGCCAGTAGCTTGGCTAAACCTTGCCCCTTAACCAAATTGGTGGGCTTTATCTCCAAGTCAAATTCCAGGATTCTAGCGATCCATCTGCCTCTTCTCCCATCTATATCAGGCTATATAAGGATGTCCTTCACAGAAGTCGAAGGAACGTATGCGGTTACCCTTGAGTGCGGGACATAGACTTTGAAAGCTTTGAGAGCTTTCACTAAGGCATAGGCCTGTTTCTCCATGATTTCATACCTGATCTCTGCATCTCTTAATGCCCTGCTGAAGAAGGCAATGGGTTGTTCTCTCCCTTCCTTATTTTTCTGCAACAAGACTTCCGCTACTGCATCAAAAGAAGCAAAAGAGAAAATTAGGAACTCTTTGGAATAGTCAAGACTGATCAGAACATGTGCCTCTGTCAATGCCCTTTTTATTTGGATGAAATATTCCCTGGGTTTCGCAGTCCATTTTACTTCATTTCATTTATTGAGCATGACTGTGATATGTTTCACCAACTCAGCAAAATATGAGACGAATCTCCTCAAGAAATTGGTCTTTCCCAGAAAGGCCTGAACTTACTTCTTGGATCTAGGAAGTGATAGGGCTTGAATCACCTCTACCCTGCTAGGATCAATTCTCACTCCCTCTGCTGAGACTATATGGCCTCCTTCATAGTAAACAAAGATTTCTTGGGGTTTAGGGATAGGCCAAACCTCCGACACTTCAGGAAAACTTTCCTCAAGTGGCAGCGGTGCTCCTTGTCTAACCTAGAGAAGACCGTGATCTCATCTAGATAGATTACCACAAACTGGTCCTTCTCCCCGATGAAGGCTATATCCATAGCTCAATGGAACGTTGCTCCCGCATTCATCAATCCAAAAGGCATTTTGGCATACATGAATGTACCCAAAGGAGTGGTGAAGGCTGTTTTTTCTCTGTCCTCAGGCATGACTGATATCTGATTATAACCAGAAAAACCATCAATCATGGATATCCTAGAGGCACCCGTTACCCTTTGCAATATGTGTTCCATGCTGGGCAGGGGATAATTGTCTTTCCTTAAGCTCCTGTTCAAGTTCTTGAAATCAACACAGAGTCTGATTTCTCCACTTTTCTTCCTTACTGGGACCAAATTGGCCACCCATTCGGAATATATCAAGGGGACAATAATTTGGGCATCTAACAATTTCTTCACTTCTTTCTCCATGACAGGTAGCAACATGGGATTTATCTGTCTCATCTTCTGTCTGAATGGTTTAGCCTCTTCCTTTAGTGGGATCTTTTGCTCAATGACAGATGTGTCATAAGTCTTGAGGTCTTCGTATGTTCATGCAAACACATCAACAAACTCTTTTAGCAACTCAGTATATTCGACCTTCTGTTCTCTGGTCAAACTGCTTGATAATTTGACAAACTTGGGCTCCTCCTGTGTGCCAATGTTGCATTCGGTTGTATCAACATCTTCATTTGAAACTTTACCCTTTACAGCCACATCGTTCCCATCAAACAATCTTTCCAAGGGGACCAGTCCTCTCGGAATGTGATTGATGGGCAGCTGAATAATATGGTGATTAGAAATTTTATTTAAAAACACCTCAGGGCAAGGGTTACCTTCCAGGTCGGGATCCTGATCAATGTGCAGCGTAGAAAATTCATCAACAGATTGGAGAAATTTTTCGATTTCTAGGTCATCTTCAAATACCTTCCAATGCTTGACGTTGTCCGATATAGAGGGCCTGTATCTTATTTCAACGTCATATTTGACCCTAGGTGGCAGAGGAAATTTGAGCAAACTAGCTGAGACAGCTAAAGAATCAGCTGAAGTATTCTCCCCCCTCGGAATGAAAGAAATGTTAAAGGCCAAGAAGAAATTGTCAATCAGGTCCCATACCTCATTTCTGTAATTCCTGAGCCTAGGATTATTAGCACGATAAGCATTTCTGACTTGCTGGATAATCAACTCAGCATCTCCAAATATTTCTATTTCTTTAATTCCCATTTCCTTTGCGGCCCTCATACCCAGAACACGAGCTTCATACTCTGCCACATTGTTGGTGATTTCAAATTCCAGCTTGTATGATAGGGATATGGCCTCTTGACAAGGAGATATGAAAACTACCCCAGCACCAACACCTTCGCTAGAAGAAGCTCCGTCGAAAAACATCTTCCACACGGAAGGGGTTGGAGGGGGAATTGGATAATCAAGACTGGGCTGCTTTCTGACTTGGAAAGGGTCTTTGGGAGCATCAGTGAGCTGCAATAAACTAGACCCCAGGTCGGTGTCAAGTGCAAATATGGGGTGATTGGTGGGATTTGCTTCATCACTAACAATGTAGGCCAACTGAGCTTCTCTATATAACCTCCTTTGTTCCCCTCCAAAGACTGGAATGGTGACATACGTGAGATCCATTTGCAATGTATCCCCAAGATTTTTAATCCAAGATCTAGACAACAACATGCCAAATTTGGGGGGAACGTCAGCTACCACAATATCCATGACCACACTCTTCATGGGCAACTGAAACAAAGAAACCACCAGGTCTTTGATGACTCCTAGACACTGCACTCTTCTTTAATCGAAAGAGTACAAATCATGATAAGTTTTTGTCACCTCTAGTCCCAATTCTTCCATTACTATTTTGGGCATAAGGTTATGGGAAGCCCCTGAATCCATGAGGCAATTATGCAACACTTTATCGTGTATGTTCAGGGAGGTGTAGAAGGGAGGGGAYGAATCATCTCTGTCTTCTACCATGGGACCTAGGATGACARYTGGTTTCTCATCTTGAAGGTTCACTGAGTCAGAGGGAGGCTGGGGRGACTCAGATTGCARCAACTTGGAGAKGGATCTTTTGAAGTCCTCATTTTTWACCAGCTCTGAGAGGGGAAYGRGAATTCTGATCTTTTGAATTTCATRCTCAAAATTAAAGGAGGAAATYGACTTAGSAGCTTCCCTTGCCTCAGAGACAGGTTCTTTGACCGCCGACGAAGCATTCTGAGTTTTCTTTTCTTTAGTAGTGGTTGTTGCAGACTTAGTAGGCCTTTCTGCTATGAGGGGCTGGTCTTGGCTGTCAAAGTCTCCTTCTTTCTTTCTTGACCTAAGATTGTATCTGTTAGCAGTGTGGCTGGCCTTTTCTCCTTTACCTAACTCATGAATTTGAATGCTCATCAGGGCTTCTTCATATGCAGATTGAGTCAAATGGGTAAAAGGAGGAGCTTCTTCGACACAGTGAATCTCGGGGTCAAACTTGTCTATCTCCTCCCCTCCCTCATGAGTAACCAGGTTATTTTGGAGAGGGGTTTGGATCCTTTGATCTTCCCTGTCTTTCCCCTTTGGTTCCTTTGGGAAAGCCTGTGGTCCATTATTATTAGGTCTCCTGAAACCTCTACCATCAACATTCCGGGGATTTCTGTACATGGGCTTCCCTTCTAACTCCCATCTTTCCATCATGGCAGAAAGTGATTTTAGTACTCTAGTTGTCTCATCTATTTGAAGGGGCAGGGGAGAGGGACTAGATGAGGAGGCTCCAGGCCTTTTCCCGGGCATGTTCTTATCAACAGTGTTTCTGAGCCGATCAACAACCAATATGTTAGATTCTACCTCCACGGCTGCATCCTGCATGTGGGCCAGAGTAGTGGCTCTTCTCTCCCTCAGTAATAGGCAGAAATCAGGATCAAAAGCACTAGCATAAGCGATCTTTGAAGAGGCTTCAGAGGGTTTTATCTCAGCAGAGATTCTATTGTACATTTTATTAAATCTCTTAGAGAAGTCAGAGACAAACTCTCCTTCTTTTCTCCTCAAAGACCCAAACTCTGTCATGTAATACATGAAGTCTTTTTTATCTCCCCACTGTCTCAAAAAGGCGCTATCCAAAGCTTCGATCCCATCAATAGATCCAGGGGGCAGGGCCTTAAACTATTTTCTAGCCTCTCCTTGGAGACTATGGACAAAAATCCTCATCCATACATCTGCATGCATGATAACATTATCATCTACGAAACTGTAAAAGGCATCTAGGTGTTCTTCTGTAGTTATGTCCCCCTCGCCTATAAACTTGGGCAACTGCTTAAGGTATCCATCTGCTGGGAGGTCATTGAGAGGCTAAGGTAAGACGAGAGGAGCATACCTAGCAGCTATTATAACCTCAATTCTAGTCATGGGGGGATTTGCTCCTGCCATAGGGATATTAGGTGGAGGAGAACTCGGAGGAGAAGGAGTTCGCGAAGGGGCTATTGGGAATGAGTCCCGAAGCGGAGTGGGAAATAGGAGGGGATTTAAGGAGAAGGCTAGCGAGCTCAAGTCAGCAGGTGCTCCTCTTTGCACAGGAGTAATAACGGTAACAAGAGGCGGAGTAGTAAAGATAGGAGTGGGGAAATTTTCTGTAGTCCTGGGCCTACGCCAAGGTACAGCCTCAGAGGAGAGGGGAGTGACAAGGATTTCTCCCTCCAGTCCTAGACCGGGAGGGGAAAACTCAGCAGGAACACTCCCAAAATTTAGGAAATGGGAAACCCCTGAAGGAGGTCTAATAAGAAACTGAGGAGGAGAGAATGGAGTTCTTACAGAAGGAGATGGCAGATTACCTGGTTCGACGGTGGGAGCTTCTTCTTTGGGGGCATTTCCTTTTCTGAGAACCACTTCTAGATTAGTTTCAGGTGTAGCTAGAGGCAGCTGTGGATGAGACCACGTGTGTCTGCCTCTGAAAGCCACAATTAATAGAGCAAGTTCTCCCCAGCAGAGTCATCACAATGGAGTCGCTAGGTGCACAGTAGCAATATTCAAAAGGCTCTGATACCCGATGCACCTTCAGAATCAGAGGTTCAATGTCGTTCAATCTTGGGGAAAATTTTCAACTTCATCCCCGACAACGACACCAGAAATGTTGGCATCATAAGTAACTCCTGGATTGCTTGCAGGAGCAGAGCTCGACGCCCATCAATTTTATGTCACGATAGTTTGTAATGGGTATAAAAAGGAGTGATCGAATGGAAGTAAACTTGGACGATGTGGTTCTAACTCCGGAACTAGGCCAAGAATGCATGGGCAAGTGAGGTCTTGCATGAACTTCAGACAGTGAGGTGTAGTAAGGGTGAGTAGGGGGAAGACTTATATCAGAGAGAGGCGAAGGTCTGGAGTAAACATCAGGTTTCTAGTAGACTGTAGAAGAATGCATCCAAACACAAGATCTTATTGCCCTCAAACACAGAAAACCAAAGAATACAATAATGCATAAATAAATCCTTTATCATGACATAATTGCAATGATCCACACGAATCATTCGTTCACGAACTCTCTTAGCATGAGACGAAAACTAGACGAAGTAAGAAAGACTGTCTGTCATAAAGAAAGAAATCTCATATACAGATGCATAATCAAAGAACTAGAGTCTGTGCTAAAACTTTACAATCGAGAGCTCTTCTCTACCATCGATGCTTTACAAAAATGGCGAAAACGCCTACATATACTCAAAAACCACCACAGCAGCAAAAACAAGACGTTGCATTAAAGAATTGCGTCTGCATGGCTTCTGACAGTCTGCCCATGCAGACTCAGGATGATTGTGCGCCTATGACAGCCGCCATCAGATTTTGGATTGTCCTTCTGCAGGTGAGTCGACGTGAATTAGTCTTTTTCCGGACCTTCCTTTTATGGCGGAGTTGATATTCAACCACCGACAACTGATGAAATAACTTCTTTTTGGGATCGGGGATAGCCTCGGTCAACTCTACCTTCTGGGACATGGAGGTCTCCTAATGGTGCCACCTGGATCAGCTGAACTGTCTTTCTTTGGACGCTACTTCGCTGGACTGCTGCGAGGGACCCCTATGGTTGATGTGGATGAGGGTGTGATGGGGGTTAAAGGCATGAACACTGTGGAGGTGATGGAGAAGAAACGAGAGCTACAACATCAGCTGAGGAATGCCACACGACTTGAATAGGACAGAGGAGGAAGGAGCATGGAGTGCGGGAGTACAGGAGGAGGTGACTTGGAGTGAGATGGACACATGGCGGGAGACGAGAGGACGACGAGCTGAGGCAGTGCCATGTGGCTGGGGAGGGGGAAGTTGGATAGATGACAGGGGAAGAGGGAGGCGGTAGGTGGAGAACATGTGGGAACGGGGAGGACGATACCAAGGGTTACATGTCAGGCAAGGGGCCCTACAATAATAACACATCAATTCTGGACCACCCCCTCGATTAAAGGCAGAAAGGAAATGGGAGTCCGGAATGAAGCCTCAGCCGTTGATTTAGGCATCTCGATCCTAGCCGCTAGAGAGTTGCGCACTCAATTCTGGACCCCCCCCCTCTACTTAAAGGTAGAATGGCGGGGGGCCTCTGGAATATGCTCCTGGTCGTAGATCTGAGCACGTAGATCCTGGCCACCTAGACCCATACCCCCTTTAAGTCTAATGCACCCGTGTTTCAGCGATGGATGGACGACTGAGATGAATTCGACGTTTTCACTATGAAAATCCCTAAAGGCCCCACCTGTGACTTAGATCTGCGCCGCGTGTCCTTCAGATGAACGGTCGAGATGACATTTGATGTTAGAAGAGGGCTGCCTCCGTTATTAGGCTCGCTTGACGTGACCGAGTGCTAGGACCATGGGCTCGGCTTTGAAGGGTGCTTATCGGCATTTCAAGGTTTGGGGTTTCCAGATGTAAAATGATGAGGAGCTCTTACCCCTCGAATCCCTGAATGCCGACATGACATGATCGCGCACCACGCGTCCTTTGGATGGACGACTGCTATTCTCCCCTGCTAACTATGGGAGCAATCTATTGTGTTAAATTCGACGCAACTTCCTTATCCACGATTTCCCGCCAACCATTGATTTTCTCATAGGGATGGATCCAGACTGTTGACACTATAATCATGCCCGCTCGCTTGATTTTAAGTCCGAAAAGGACTTTTTGTATGTGCTGTGCTTGGGCGCTCCTCGTGCTACCTGCAGACCTGGATATCCCAATGCCGAAGACAAGAATTGTCGCTAACACAAGGCAAGCATGGAAAGACATGGAATGGAAAGGAAATGCATGGCATGGCATGACATGGAAAGGAAAGGCATGGAATGGAAAGGAAAGGCATGGCAAGTCAAAAGCACTTCATTGGATGGAAAGGAAATTTATGATATAAAGTTAAGTCATATGACCCTACAAAAAATGTTTTTTATTTCTTGGGATGATAAATGTTCCTTTTTTTGTGATTCTTGTTTCATTGCAATCCACATTTTGATTTGAATTTTTCCTTGCATAATGTGATGGAAATATATACATTTATTGTTGTATAGGTTAAAATGGGAAGCTACATGGAAATACATGCAAGGAAGGATTAGTCTATTTTAGATCATAGTTGTGTTCTAGGGATTTGTAAATGTAACAACCTACATTTTGTCCTTAGAAGGTTAGAACTTTGATTTTTACTTATCTTAGTGATTCATTGCCTAATATTTATTGGGTTTAGTTAGAATCATATAGACATTTGATATGTATACATCTGGATCTATTTATGTATTGCGGGATATTATTTTTATTGTTATGTTTTTATGATGATGATAGTTTTTTGATTTGTTTAAACATGCAAATTGCAATGTGGAACTTTGGTATGTGGATACTAGTTCAAAATTATGTTGTGAATTTATAATAAATGCAAGGCATCATGTGAATAAACACACAATTCTTAATTGGACATTAATACAAATAAGGATTCTCATATGAAATTTGAAATGTATATGCATGGATATGAGCTATGCAAGGGAGTAGGAGGAAGAGGAGGCCTTGACCTCGAAGGAGAAGTAAACTTCAAGTCATTTACTTTTTTATTCAAGGAAAGGATTTGATTGTTCATGCTCATTAATAATTTCAGTGATTCAAAACTTTCCCTTTCTTCCATCCTTGAAGTTTGGGCAAGTTGAGGCTCATATCAAAGACCCTTATTTTGAACCATATAGACATTTGATATGTATACATCTGGATCTATTTATGTATTGCGGGATATTATTTTTATTGTTATGTGTTTATGATGATGATAGTTTTTTGATTTGTTTAAACATGCAAATTGAAATGTGGAACTTTGGTATGTGGATACTAGTTCAAAATTATGTTGTGAATTTATAATAAATGCAAGGCATCGTGTGAATAAACAAACATTTCTTAATTGAACATTAATACAAATAAGGATTCTCATATGAAATTTGTAATGTATATGCATGGATATGAGCTATGTGAGGGAGTAGGAGGAAGAAGAGGCCTTGACCTCGAAGGAGAAGTAAAATGCAAGTCATTTACTTTTTTATTCAAGGAAAGGATTTGATTGTTCATGCTCATTAATTATTTCAGTGATTCAAAACTTTCCCTTTCTTCCATCCTTGAAGTTTGGGTAGGTTGAGGCTCATATCAAAGACCCTTATTTTGAACTACTTCATTCCTAGGCCTCCCATTAAAATGAGGTTATGCTATAGATGAGTGAATCATATCAGATTACTCCATGTTTTTCTCAATTTCTAGAGCACTAACCTTCGCCACATCTAAAGTGTGTATTGATTTGTCTTTCAATATGTACTTTACATTTGGATTCATTGTAATCATGTAGTAGTGAAACAAATTGTTCCCAAATGGTTGGGAAGAAGTTGGGATCCTTTTTAAGGTGAAGGTAAAGCGTTGATTGAAATTACAAATTGGTTCCCCGTCATGAATGGAGATGGTTGTAAATGTCTAAGTAGGGAAGCCACATCATATGTTCCTTGGAAATGTTTATTGAACTCTTGGACCATAGTGTCCCAATTTGGGATACTATCATTAGGAAGCAAGCAATAACATCTCACTGCTTCCCCCTTAAAGGTACTTGACTTACAAATAATCTAATGATGAAATCATGAGTTGTTATGTCCATAATGTAGATTTTAACCTTGAACAATATTTACTGCAAACACATTTTCAGTAGAAGAACAAAAAATATACAATGGAAAATACACACATTACATAGATATTTTTTTCCCCTGGAAACCCAAATCAGGAAAACCAACATATTCTATATTCATTCATAGTGCTACATTGTTTACAATACAATATACATATAGGAGCCAACAACATCCAAAACCCTAACCCAATGACATATACCTGCTCAAAACTCCCACTGCATGCACAATGTCTGGTATAGTACATACCATTTCATACATCAAATTGCCAACTGCACTCACATATGGAACACGAGACATGTCATCCTCCTCTTCTTGTGTCTTAGGACACTGATCCACATGTAACTTTACACCAACATGAATAGGGACCTTGATCGATTTACATTCCTACATATTAAATCTCTGCAATATTGTCTCGACATATTTTCTCTGATTTAACCAGAGTTTCCTCTTTTTCTGATCTCTTTTAATTTCCATGCCCAAAATGAAATTTGCAGCACTGATATCCTATAGGAAAACTGAGTTTTTACATCCTGGATAATCTTCTTGTTGTTTCCTATTAACAACATGTCATCCACATACAAGACCAAATAAATCAAATGATCACCAATTAATTTAAAATACACACAATGGTCCTCTTTGCTTCTTGTGAAGCCAAGTCCCAACATATAAGTATCAAAGTTTTGATACCACATCCTTGATGATTGTTTTAAACCATACATGGACGTTTTCAACTTGCATACCATCTCCTTCTTTCCCTTCACAAAAAAGCCTTCTGGCTTCTTCATATAGATTTCTTCTTCCATATCCCCATGTAGGAATGTTGTCTTCGCATCCATCTGTTCTACTTCAAAATAAAATGCAGCAACAACAAATAACATAAATATTATAGAAGTTAACTTGGCAACAGGAGAAAAAATCTCACCAAAATCAATTCCCTCAACCTTGGAATAACCCTTTTCTACTAACCGAGCTTTGTATTTCTCCACTTTTCCTTCTGCATTTAGCTTATTTTTAAATACCCATTTGCTTCCAATGGGCTTTCTTCCATTCAAAAACTCCACTAGATCCGAAGCATCATTCTCATCCAAGGTTTCCATTTCTTCATCCATGGAATTTTTCCAAAGTTTTCCATCCTCTTAATCCACTGCCCCCCTGACAGTTCTAGGATCATCATCAATAATAGACAAAACAAAATTTGAACAAAAAACAAATGGAGTATACCTTTCTGGTAGCCTTCTTTCTCGAACCGATCTCCTCAATAATGGAGTATGAGGATCTTCTTCTTTTGATTCATGTTCTTCTGTAGAGTCTGATTCATCATCCTTTAAATCAAACTCTATTTTCTCTGTTTCTTCCTTACCTGGTAGGACTTCCTATTTAACAACATCCTTCATTTCTCTAAATACCACATCTCGGCTATACACAAAATTCTTAGTTTCTGGGTTCCAAAGCTTATAACCTTTGAGACCATATTTATACCCAATAAAGATACACTTTTCCACCTTCTTATGTAGCTTTCTCGTGTTTTCCTTTGGAACGTGAACATAGGATTCACAACCAAATACCTTGAGATGTGTGAGAGAAGACGTCTTACCAGTCCATACCTCTTGTGGAATCTTGTCATCTAGTTCTGATGAGGGTGATATGTTGACCAAGTAACATGTAGTACCCACTAACTCTTCCCATAATTCTTTCCCTAACTCGATACCACTGAGTATGCACCTTTCTTTTTCCATCAACATCATGTTCATCCTTTCTACAACTCCATTCGACTTAGGTGTATATGGAGTAGTATTCTTCCTTTCTATATCTCACTTCATACATAATGCTTCAAATTCATTCTCTCATAACTCTCAACCATTATCTGTCCTCAACACCTTAATTATTTTCTTTGTTTGATTCTCAACAAGAGCCTTAAACTCTTTAAACCTGTCAAAGACTTTAGATTTATTCCCGAGGAAAATATCCAAGTATTCCTCAAGAAGTCATCTATAAATGAGACATAGTATACATATTTTCCCAATGATGGAATCGGCACAGGTCCAAACACATTATTGTGAACTAGATGTAAAATTCATTCTACCCTCGTTGCACTAGAGGGGAATATTACTCGATGCACTAGAGGGGAATATTACTCGATGCACTAGAGGGGAATATTACACATTATTGTGAACTAGATGTAAAAGTCATTCTACCCTCATTGCACTAGAGGGGAATATTACTCGATTCTTCTTTCCATATACAAAATGTTCAAAGAAATAAAAATCCAAAGAGAAATTAGACACACCTTCAACCATACCATTACCATGTAGTAGTCAAAGACCCTTCTCTCTGATATGCCCCAGTCTTTGATGCCACATCATAATGTTTTCTCCAGAGACTATAGGAGTTCTTTCTTCTTCAACTCCAATATCAAGAACAATGGGACTATTACACCCATCACTAATAATGCTTCCTTGTAGCTTATACAAATTTCCAAACCGAACTCCCTTCAACAACACCATTGCTCCTCGAACCATCCTGCAGGTTTCCTTTTCAAATATTGTTTTTACGTCTGCATCGTCCATTTTTCTTACAAAAATGAAATTTTTGGCCAATCATGGAATGTGCAGAACACCAAGTAGTGTTCTAATCCTTCCATCTATGATCCTCAACTTGAATTTTCCTCAACCTATGATTCTGGTTGTCGAGTCATCACCTAGGAAAACATTACCTCCACCATACCTTTCATATTCAAAGAACCACTTCCTGTGGGGAGTCATATGAAAGGATGCACCTGAGTCAACCAACCATGCCTCATGATATGCTTGTGTTGTTGAAGAAGCCAAGTACACATCCCCTCCTTCTTCCTTGGATGTATTTTCTTCTATAGAAGGAGATTCTTCAAATCCAATATTTTTCTCAACTTTGGATCTAAACTACTTCTTGTAGTTCCCTTCTTTTCCACATCTCTAGCATACCTTTAAAAACTTTCTGAGAGACTTAGATCTTCCCTTATACTTAGATATCCCACTTGAGGACTTAGATATATTTATTTCCTGGGAGCGTACTCTTGCAAATAATGCATCTGTGATCTATCCTTCCATGTTCTTTCATCTCATCTCCTCTGACAACAAGGATGAGAGCACCTCATAAAACTTCAAGGAAATTGTATTACTACCTATGACCACAACTAGACTATCCCACGAGTCTGGTAAAGAGCACAGTAAACTAATACACTTATATTCATCTAGAATTTTAATCTCAACAGATACTAACTGAATTACCACAATATTGAAGGCATTCAAATGCTTTTCCACTAAGTCTCCATTTATCATCCTTAGGTTATACAACTTATTTCTCAGGAACAATTTATTTCCCATAAATATTTGGCTTTAGCTTCCTTTGACACATTTAGTAATACTGAATTTGAGAGACATAGTTGGATTGTGCTCTTCGCCTCCCAATCCAACTTTTTTCAGTCATCTACTGAAGTTCCTGTAGGTGCACTACCTGGATCCACCATGATCCACTAATCTCTGTCCACCAACAGATCTTCCATCTTGAACTTCCACAACTCAAAACTTTGCCCATTAATCTTCTCAATCTCCATTTTTGAACTGCTTTCCATTTATTTTCACATGAAAAATCAATACCACAAATGTTCCAGTGTAAAAAATCTTATCACAGTACCAAGCCAAACCCTTGACCACAAATGTATCTCCCTAAATGTTGGACAATTGAGAGGGGGGGATGAATCAATTGTTGCTATGCTTAAACAAGTTATGCCATTTTTAAACTCATTACAGAACACTCAATGATGATCACAATAATTCAGGGAAGTAAGCAATAGAGTATTCAACATCAATCACACACATGAAGTATACAGAAACAATATTCCCTAGGAAACCCATAAAGGGAGAAAACCTCTTCTTCTTCATATGATAAGTAGTCTTTATTTTCTGTACATTATCATTCTTATGAGCACCAACTCTTTGTGAGGATACCACCTCTGTTTTAAAATATGCAACTTGCTGAGAGCACCAACTCTCCGGTTTCTCTAACACCCACTAGAAGGAAGCACCAACTCCCTGAGTGTTTCAACACCAACTGGATGGAAACACCAACTTCTAGTCACACATGCACCAACCTGTATAACAGAGAACAATGGTTCTCCCTTGCATCACCCTACCACCCTGGTTTTTTTGGCTACAACCATATGGAAGCTATAACTTCTTGTGTTCAAGAACCAACTTGAAACTCTGAGGACAACATTCCTCTCTAGAACCTCCCTACCACCCTGAGATATAAAACTTTGTTACAAAAATTTATTACTGTGATATGATATTTGTCAAATGGCTTACCAGTCTTATCACTGTTCTGCTATACTTCTCTTCTCTACCTGCATCAATGTATTCCTCCTTGCATCATCTTATGTTTTCTGTTCTTCTTCTCCGTCTCTTCATGCACACCTCAACATGATCTTCTATGCACATGAATCACAATTGAATTCTGTTCCATTCTCTTCTCTGTTCTGCATATATTTATCATTCCAAGTCCTCTTTCAGATCATGCACACAACTCTTTGTCCTCTCTGGAAGTTACAGTCTTCGACACTTTTCCATCTGTCAATTATCTCTATGATGAGTCTTCATTTCATTGGCAGTTAGCTCGAGACTCTTTAGCTCCTCTGGCAATCACCTTGAAGCTCTTCGAATTCTCTGGCATATACCTCGGTCTGTTCGTCATCACTGCAATTATCCTGATATTCTTTGGCTTCTCTGGCAGTACGACCCTTCGTCTTCTTTGTTACACTTGAGCTTCTCTAAAAGTTATAGGATTTCTTCTCAAAGAATCTCCTTGTGAAATTCACCTGCGCGAAATAGCACCAGGTGCAAGTTCCTCTTCATATGTCCACAGGTTGTGACCACATTCTAACCAAAAAGGCGCTACATGACTTTACGTTTCACGATCTTGCGAGTTAGCTCTCCTCCATTCTTCGAAGTCTGAGCTCCTCAACTCCAAACTTCGTCATGCCAGATCAACAACCCATGACACTCTTCGATAGATGGTCCATATCTCTTCTTCACACTTCGAGATTTCGTGACTCGCGATGTTGGAGGTTCTGATGTGAGTCACCCGAATCTTCCAACTCCCAAACCCCGAGTTAGGAGTCTAGCGAGCTCTAGCTCCTTACCCTATTCTCCACTGATGTGAACTCCATCTAGGGCCTGGGGCCCAACTTCTGAGCACTACAGGACTTCACGTATCGGATTTTCGCGAGTTAGCTACCTCGATTTTCCCAACTCTCGATTCTTGATTTCCCGATGACTGCTCATGTCGGATCAACAGTCCATGACCCTCCATGATCCAATGGTCCAGGTTAAATTGTGAATTCACACTTCACGACTTCGGCTCTCGGATATTTTCGCCTAGCCTCCTTGCAAATCTTTTGAAGTCGAGATCCTCTAACTTCACTCACATTAGATCAACAGTTTGCAATATCTCATGATCCAATGGTCTAGATTTCCTCTCTTGCGTGTGCAGAGTGCTAAGGCTCACACACCTTGGTTTGATCAGATGGATGTTGGTCTTCCAAATCAATGATCCAACGACCACTGTTTCTCTCCCTCCCGAGCTTCCGAATTCCTCTGACTTAGAAGATTTTCTAAGTATTCAAAGGATTTGACCTTTGTTCATCCTACAAGTTTGTCTCTTAGATCTCGTCTGCACTTCTAGAAAGCGTTGTCCCTTCTCATATTTCTCGTGAATGTAATGGAAAATCCACTATCTCTTCTGAGATTTTGAATTCATTCATATTCTCAAATGGTTTTGATCCTTTGGACCTCAAGAGCCTTTCTACTGCACTCCTGGCAATCTTGTGCTCGTCCTCTTGAGCTTGTAGGCAACAATTCCTGATGCTATCATCACTGATTTCCTATTTTCCATCATTGCTTCCAATATGCCATCATCATTGTTGTTCTTGCCATCGATGACAAGCACACTCTTCCTGTAAACATGCCAACAATCTCCCCCTTTGGCATTGATGACAACCTTGAAAGGTTGCACTGTTCTTCCTAGACCTCCAACTGTAGTAGACTACACCCTTTTTTTTCCCTCCACCTTTGACATCAATGTCAAAGAGAACCGAGAGTGACTCTGTTCTCCCCCTGATTATATATACTATGAGCACTCTCCCCCTGATCAGATAGATTATTTTAACTTAATAACAGGGTCATGCCCAACTTCTGGGGTAGATACTCAAACTGGGCTTTTGGAAGCGGTTTAGTGAAGATATCAACAATCTGATCTTTGGATGGAATATAATGAAAAGAAACAACAGTGTTGATTACTTTTTCCCTCAATAAGTGATACTTGATGGGTATATGCTTGGTATTGGAGTGAAATACATGATTCTTTGACACACTAATTGCACTAGTATTATCACAATGAATTGGAATCGGTGCAATATATTTGACCTCCAAGTCTGCAAGTGTCTGAATCATCCACAATACTTGGGTACAACAAGTGGCAGCTGCAATGTATTCAGCTTCTGTAGTTGATAAGGAAATGGAACCTTGCTTCTTGCTCAACCATTCTACAAGAGAAAATCCTAAGAAGAATGCACCTCCACTCATGCTTTTCCTTTCATCCATGAAGTTAGCCCAATCAACATCTAAATAGACTGATAATTGAAAATTCTAATTCCTAGGATACCATAGGCCATAGTTCATTGTTCCCTTCAAGTATCTGAATATTCTTTTGACAACTAGAAAATGACTCTGTTTAGGTGCAGACCGATACCTTCCTACCATTCCAACAACATGCATTATGTCTAGACGAGATGTTGTGATGTACAATAGGTTGCCTATCATAGAACTATATGAATTCTGATCAACATCAGGTGAGTCATCATCCTTGCTTAACTTGCATCCAGTGACCATAGGTGTGCTCATAGGTGTAGAATCGTCCATTTGAAACCTTTTCAACATTTCTCTTAGATATTTCTCCCAAGAAAGAAATATTGCTTCAGACCTTTGAGTAATTTGCAGACCAATAAAAAATGACAATTCCCCTATCATAGACATTTCAAATTCAGACTGCATGGCAGAAGAAAACCATTGTACCAATGAAGCATTATTACTTTCGAATATGATTTCATCTACATAGACTAACACAATGAGTAAATCATTATCCTCTGTTTTGATATATAGATTGCAGTCAATTGTTCCTCTCTTGAACCCTTGTTCTTGAAGATACTTATCCAATCTATAATACCAGGTATGAGGAGCTTGTTTCAAACCATACAAGGCTTTCTTCAGCTTGTAGACAAGTCCAAGATTATCTAACAGTTGGAAAGCCTTTGGTTGTTCCATATAGACTTCTTCTTTTATATCTCCATTTAGAAAATATGACTTCACATCCATTTGATAGACTTTAAACTTCTTATGACAAGCATAGGCAAGAAACATTCTAATAGCTTCTAATCTTGCTACGTGCGCAAATTTTTCATCAAAATTCATTCTTTCTATTTGAGCATACCCTTTGTAGATCAATCTAGCCTTATTTCTGACAATATTTCCTTGCTCATTCATCTTATTGTTGTAGACCCATTTGGATCCTATTACATTTTTATTTGTTGGTCTGGGAACAAGTTCCCAAGTACCATTCTTTTCAATCTGAACTAGTTCCTCATTCATTGATTTTAAATAATTTACATCTCTACTGGCTTCGTTAAAGTTCTTAGGTTACACCATGGATATGAAGGCTATATGTGATTGCTCAGTTTCTTTCATTATCCTTCTCCTGGTTTGTACACCTTTTTCTTTCTCACCAATTATCTAACTTGCAGGATGATTCTTTTGAGTAATTCTGGAGGAAGGATTTGATGCTAGTTGTTGTCTTGACTCTTCTTGTCTGGGTGTCTCTTCTTCACTTGATTCATCATCAACTTATGACTCTGAGATTTGTTGTTCTTAATTTTCATTACTCTCATCATCTTCTTCATATGATTTGGTGCTTATTCTCCGTTGATCTTTTACAGAAGCTGCTTCATCAGTTCGAACATTAATACAATCTACTAATTTATGCATTCTTTTGTTAAAGCATATGTATCCTTTACTATTCATTGCATATCCTAAGAAGATACCTTCATCAAATCTACCATCAAATTTTCCTAGATGATCATCATTATTTTTGATGTAGCATTTACTTCCAAATACCTTGAAGTGCTTGATTGATGCAGGTCGACCAAACCACAACTCATATGGATTTTTATCACTGTTCAGCCTTAGATGCGCTTTGTTTAGAATATGAACAGTCGTGTGAACAACCTCCACCTAGAAGGTTTGTGAAATGTCCCTTTCACTCATCACAGCCCTTGCCATCTATTGAACTGATCTATTTTGGCGTTCTACAACTCCATTTTGTTGAGGAGTACTGGGAATAATATATTCTCTTTTAATTCCATGTCTGTCACATAATTCTTTGAATTTCTTGACATAAATTTTCCTCCCCTATATGAGAGAATTACCTTTAACTTCCTTCCTATCTAATTCTTAGCTAATGCCTTAAACGTTTTGAACTTCTCAAATGCATCACATTTTTCTCTTAGAAAGGAAACCTACGTAAGTCTAGAGAAGTCATCAATGACCATCATAAAGTAACGTTCTCCTCTAGTTCCTTCCTTTCATGATGGTCCACACAGATCCATATGAATAATTTGAAGCAGTTTCTCTAAAGATGTGAAACTCTTCGATTTGAATTGAGCACGAGTCAACTTCCCCATTTGATAGGATTTGCATACAGAGTTATGAGGCTTAGATATTCTTGGAAGACCTTTCACAATACCTTTATTATTTAGCTTGACAATATGATCAAAATTCAGGTGTCCAAGCCTTCTGTTCCATAACAAACTTTCATAAAATTTTCCTAAATGACACTCCTCCTTATCTTCCTTTAGAACATAGACATTGTTTTGAGTTCTAACCCCTTTTGTAATCAGCTCTCCTGTGTTCACTATTTTTATTTTACAATCTTTACCAGTGAAAGTGACTTCACATCCTTTGTCACACACCTGACTGACACTAAGAATATTATGCTTTAATCCATCAAAAAATAATAAATCTTGAGCTTTTCCTCTTCCATTACTTAAGCTTACTAGACCTTTACCTCTAATCTTTCCTGGAGCATCATTTCCAAAAGTCACATTTCCTAATTTACTTTCTTTGAGTGATAGGAACTTACTTTTGTCACCTGTCATATGATTGGAGCATACACTGCCAATATACTAGGTGTTCTTTTGTCTTTGAGCTGAAAACACTAATCCACACTTGTTATCTTCTTTCTTCTTCCGAACATTGATGTTTTCATCTCTCCGATTTGAATCTGGCTTAGAGTTCTTTAGGTGATAGTCTTCAGCTTTATGTTCATAATTATGGCATATGTAGCACTCTAATTCATTGAATAAAGGATCATAACGATTGCTATGCTTAATATGCGTATTTCTCCCAACCATCACATGATTTGCAGTCTGTGGTTGTTTGTTACTTGGCTGTCTCATTCTTTGTTGTGGCAGATATTTATTCCTTGGGTGTCTTGATTGCTCATGTCTAAATCTTAAGGAACAATTTACAACTTTGTGGCCAAAGTTAGAATAGTAAAAACAATATCCATAGAAAAAATCTTTGTACCTGGAAAACAATTGTCTTCTTTGAGCATGTTAATTTCTTCTATGCTGATGATTTCCTTGAGCAGAGGGTGTATTATTTATTTTTTCTATAGATTCAGTTATGGTACCTTTTTCTTCACTCCTCCTTGGCGGTTGATTATATTCCTTTGTTTCTGCAGGTTTGTTGTTGTCAATGGTTGTAGATTTGACAAAATTGATGGATTCTTTATTTCTTGGCCGACCTCTACTTGATCCCTCTTCATAACCCAAGCCAATTTTCAACTTTGGATTCCTTTGATGATTCATAATGGTGGATAATCCTTCTGAGGCTTTAATACTTGTCAGTTTATGATGATATAAGGCCTGGAATTTCTCTAGATCTTTTCTGACAGACACTACTTCAGCTTCCAATTTTTCACGTTTTGTTTTGGATTCCATAAATTGTTATTTGAGGATGTCTTCAATATTCATAGCTTCTTCTAACTTAAAATTCAACAGAACAATTTCTTCAAATGGTTCGTTCCATGTCTTATCATACCAGAGCTTTAACTGTTTTTCTTTTCTTTTCTTTTCTCCGAATCTATCAATCTCTTCCATGGCACTGACAAGTTCTCCTTCAATATCTACTACTGCTTCATAATCAGTGAACTCACTTCTTGTATCTTCAGTGTTTTAGTCTTATAAACATATTAGCATGAGATCATTTATTTTACTTTCAATAGAAGAATCACTGTTTTCATCATCTGAAGGATCGTCATCATTGTTTACACAAAGGCTTTTCTTCTTAAAATTATTCTCTTTATAGACCTTTTGTGTTTTTGCTTCTCTTCATCATCATATGTCTGATCCTTTATTTTCTAAGGACACTTATTTTCAAAATGACCTATCTTATCACAATTGAAACATTTGAAGGGAAACTTAACTTTGTATTTTCCTGATCCTTTCATCAGTCTTCTCACAAAATTTGCTTCAATCTCATCTATATCAGAGTCTATGTTTTTCTCTAATTTAAAGGATGCCTCTCTTGTAGTGGATTTACCTTTGGTGATTCTCATTTCATAAGAAGTTAGGGTTCCAAGAAGTTGATCTAGTGTCATTGTTTTGAGATCAGTTATTTCCTCTATAGCATAGATCTTTGAGTTAAATCTATTAGGAAGAGATATTAATATTTTTTGGACTAGAAAAGATTCATCTATCGTTTCACCTAGACCTTTCATAGTGTTGAAAAGTTCTTCTATATGTAAGAAGTACTTACCGATAGTTTCATCTTCATCCATATTTAACTTCTCGAATTTCAGTCTGTGAGTTTGAAGTTTTGCGTCTTTCACCTTTTCATTACCTTCATAACTACTTATCATCTTATCCCACATAAAAAAATTTGAATCATAGTGCATGGCTTTGACAAACTTGGCTTCTACAAGCCCACTCAGAATAGCATTCATAGCCTTAGCGTTGAAGCTAAATTCCATCTTGTCATCCTTAGAAGCTAGTACACCTAGATTTACATAACTAGTCTCTACCACATCCCAGACATCTACACCTAAAGCCATTATGTAGGTTCTCATCCTAACTTTCCAGAAGGCAAAGTTTGTTCCATTAAACAGGGGGGCCTTATTGGTTGAATTTTCTTCATGGGTAGTCATGTTTAATCTTATGGATCTACCTTTGATCAAAGGCATCGACTTTGAAACCACTTGTTGGACAACTAAGAGGGGGGGGGGTGAATCAGTTGTTACTGTGCTTAAACAAGTTATGCCAATTTTAAACTCATTACAGAACACTCAATGATGATCACAATAATTCAAGGAAGTAAGAAATAGAGTATTCAACATCAATCAAACACATGAAGTATACAGAGACATATATTCCTAAGGAAACCCATAAAGGGAGAAAACCTCTTCTTCTTCATATGATAAGTAGTATTTATTTTCTTACATTATCATTCTTATGAGCGCCAACTCTTTGTGAGGCTACCACCTTTGTTTTACAAGATGCAACTTGTTGAGAGAACCAACTCTTTGGTTTCTCTAGCACCCACGAGAAGAAAGCACCAACTCCTTGAGTGTTCTAGCACCAACTTTATGGAAGCACCAACTTCCAGTCACACAGGCACCAACCTGTATAACAGAGAACAATGGTTCTCCCTTGCACCACCCTACCACCATGGTTTTTCTAGATGCAACCAGATGGAATATACAACTCCCTCTGTTCAAGAACCCACTTGAAACTCTGAGGACAACAGTCCTACCTAGCCCCTCCCTACCACTTTGAGAAATAAAACTTTGTTACAAAAATTTATTACAATGATACAATATTTGTCAAATGGCTTACCAGTCTCATCACTATTCTGCTATATTTCTCTTCTCTGCATGCATCAGTGTATTCCTCCTCGCATAATCTTTCACTTTCTGTTCTTCTTATCTGTCTCTTCATGTGCACCTTAGCATGCTCTTCTACGCACATGAATCACAATTGAAGACCATGGAATTATCTATCATGCCAAGTCCTCTTCCAGATCATGCACACAACTCTTCGTCCTTTGTGGCAGTTACAGTCTTCGACACTTTTCTATCTGTCAATTGTCTCTATGATGATTCATCATTCCACTGGAAGTTATCTTGAGACTCTTTAGCTCTTCTGGTGATCACCCTGAAGCTCTTCTAATTCTCTGGAAGATACCTCAGTCTATTCATCATCAATGGCATTATCCTGAGATTCTTTGGCTTCTCTGTAAGTGCAATCCTTCATCTTCTTTCTTACACTTGAGCTTCTCTAAAATTTATAAGAGTTATTCTCGAAGAAGCTCCTTGTGAACTTCACCTATGCAAACTAGCACTGGGTGCAAGTTCCTCTTCATATGTCCATAGGATGTGACCACATGCTAACCAAAAAGGCGCTACATGAATTCATGTTTTGCGATCTTCTGAGTTATCTCTCCTCCATTATTCGAATTCCGAGCTCCCAAACTCTGAACTTCATCATGCCAGATCAACGACCCATGACGTTCCTCGATTGACGGTCCAGATATCTTCTTCACACTTTGAGATTTTGCGACTCATGATTTCGGAGGTTCTACTGTGAGTCACCTGACTCTTCCAACTTCCGAAACCCGAGTTAGGAGTCTAGCGAGCGTAGATCCTTCCCCTATTCTCCACCGATGTGATCTCCAGCTAGGGCCTGGGGCCCATCTTCCGAGCACTATGGGACTTAGCGTATCTGATTTCTGCGAGTTAGGTACCTCAATTTTAGCAACTCCCAATTCTCAATTTTCTGATATTCATTCACGTCATATCGATGGTCCACGACCCTCCATGATCAAACGGTCCAAATCAAATCTTGAATTCGCACTTCGCGACTTCATCACTCGGAGATTTTTGCCTAGCCTCCTTGCAAATATTCCGAAGTTTGAATCCTTGAACTTCTCTTGTGTCAAATCGACAATCCACAATCTCCCACGATCCAACGATTCATATTTACTCTCCTGTGTGTGCAGAGTGCTAAGTCTTGTGCACCTTGGTTTGATCGGATGGATGTTGGTCTTCTGACTCGATGATCCAATGACCACTGTCGCTCTCCCTCATGAGCTTCTGACTTCCTCTGGCTTAGAAGATTTTATAAGTATTCAAAGGCTTTGACCTTTTTTCCTCCTACAAGTCTGTCTCTTAGACCTCATCTGCACTTCTGGAAAGCGTTGTCCCTTCTGAGCTTTCTCACCAATGTAATGGTAAATCCGCTATCTATTCTAATCTTTTGACTTCATTCATATTCTCAAAGGGTTTCGATCCTTTGGACCTCGAGGGACTTTATACTGCACGCTTGACAGTCTTGTTCTCATCCTCCTGATCTGGTAGGCAACAATTCCCGATTCTATCATCACTGCTTTATCGTTTTCCATCATTGTTGCCAATATGCCATCATCATTGTTGTTCTTTCCATCAATGACAAGCACACTCTTCTTGTAAACATGCCAACAATGAAGCCAAAAAAGATATGATACCAAATGTAGATTTTAACCTTGTACAATATTTACTGCAAATAGATTTTCAGTAAAAGAACATAAACAATACAATGGAAAATACACACATTACACAGAGATTTTTTCCCCTGGAAGTCCAAACCGAGAAAACTAGCATATTCTATATTCATTCATAGTGATACATTGTTTACAATAAAATATACATATAGGATCCAATGAAATCCAAAACCCTAACCCAATGAACTAGATTAGTCAACAACCCTAATTCCTTAACCGAACATAGAAAACCATTGGCAAAAACCATGAGCCGAAAAACCGCCCAACAATGGACAAGAAAATCGAGGCGACATGAAAAATGAGGCAAAAATGCGACACGTTTCATCTCAAATTCTACAATGACACGTATTAGGATGTTTATTCCATTCCATCTTGCAAGGGAATTAGGTAATGTATTTTGATTACCAGAGAGCTATCACACCAATAATCCTACTCTTTTCGACGAGGTGTTAAAGTAAACCAACTAAAACAATATTTTTTTTTAGTTCTTCTCCAAGTGAAAGGTAAGCTGTGATGGTTGATGACTGCTCACATAAGTTTGAACAAGTAGGATCAGATAATGACAAGGTATGAGAAAAGGGAAACTCAATGGTATTTATGGCTCGCTAATGAAATGGAATTACAAAGGGAATTGAACTATAACAACTACCAAGGAAATCCATTTAATCACTTGATGACATTGTCTCGATTGTTTGTCAAACGATGGGGAGAAGTGGATGGGGGAAAAGACACCAAATAATTTGGTTCCAATGTTGAATAAAAGATTTGGATACAAGCACAATAAAAGGGTTTTCAATATCCCCAATAGAGTCACTAGAAAAGGGATGTGTTATAATCAAAATCCATCCATTAAGATAGATCCCACCTATCTAGAGGTGAAGCTAGTTACAACCTCTTTGATAGCTCGATACGAGGCAATGATTACCTTCACCTTAGATGATCCCACGTCTAAGGCGATGAAAGGGGGAAGAAGGAGAGCTAAGGGACTTGTGAAAAATCCCTCTTAGAACCACCCAACTTGGGTATTTTCCTCCCTTAGCTCCCTAGGTGGACGAAAAGGCCCGATGTTGAATTTTTGTGGACATGGGGGTGAAAATGAGCTTGTTGATTTCTAGACCAAGAAACTAATAAAAGTGAATAGTAATCTATTCACTCCCTTCTGACCCTAGGAAAATGTTCTAAAATGATTTCCAGGGTAAAATGAGGTCCAAAACAATTACCTATTGAATGACTTATGTAAAATTACCGAAATCTAAGAGTCAAAAGGATTTGGAAAAATACAACCATGCAATTTAATATGGTTGTAAGTTATGAACAAAAAGTTGTTTGGGTCTTGCAACACGTGTATGCAAGACCAAAATTGTCCAAAATTACCTGGAATTGCTCAGAACACGATCCCTGGGATTTTAAAAGGGTGAAAAATGAGATATGAAAATGGAATTCCATCCCTTCAGTAGGATGATACAACTATGGAAAAATATGTAATTGGCTGCAAACTAAATTTTACCAGAGTGCTGGGTAGACCGACGAAAGGTTTAGGACTTTAAACATGTATTAATTATACATTTTAAGTTGATTAATCACATGCAAGGTTACCACATAGTTATGAAGATCCTCCTGATCAGGCTCACACCTATTATCTCACAACTATTTAGCCTAGTATAAAAAGAGTGAGATTTCATACACCATTTAGTTAGAATGATGAGTGCCCCATGTAGTTCAGAGAAGGAGGGGTTAGCCCATTCTCGTTACTAGAGATTTCAAGCTCTTAAATATGCTTGGATGGAATAAGGATACCCACACATTAGAAGAGGCTCAAGACTCTCCCAAAGGAGTTTAGTTGAGCTTACCCAAGTAGAGTAGTATTCTGATTCAAGCTAATATAATCGATGTTCTTAACTATGAGATTTACCAAAAAGACCAATTTGAAACAAAATAGATCACTCAATTGATACCAGATAGAAAAATTCTGAGGGGCCCTTGACAAATTAGTTTTTCTTTCACTCCAACGATAAACCATTTTTCACATGGGATTGGGGTTGCATTCGTATGCCTCTACATTGCTTTGTCTATGGTTAGGGAAAACATTCCCTCTTTTCTCTCTCTTATTCTCCAATGGAGACTCCAAGGGAGAGATCCCATCCTTCCTACCCTGATCACTTTATGGGGTACTTGGGTATGGGGAAGAGATTTGTCAACTTTGTATTAAACTAAAAGAAAGATGGAGGCATTACAACATGAATAGGTGATCCGTATGCTTTTAAGCAACACCATATTAACACTGAATTCTCACATACAATGTCAAGAGTTGATATTAAAAATTATATATCCTTTACAAATGTGATAGATGTTTCACTTATTATAAATCCTTTACAAATGTGATAGATGTTGCACTTTGTGTGCGGATAATAAATTTCATTAAAAGTGACTTGTATTTTTGTAATGGAATTTTTCTTATGGGTTTGGTTTACTTTAAAACAAAGCTAAAATATAATTTTGATTAAGAGTTTTGGTTAACTTTAAAATGACCAAAATCATCAAAGTTAAAAAAACTTACTTCATAGAAAATTAAGATTTTGAACCACCCTCATTTTAAAATAAAGTTTATTAAAAATAGATAAAATCTCTTATATGCAGATAATCGGAGGATTCATTAGTCTTGGAGTGAGACTTGAAAAACATCACTACTGGTTGATCATTAAGTAATAATAGAGATTCATTAGTCTTGGAGTGAGACATGAAAAACATCACAACTACTTATTGTTGATCATTAAATAATAATAGATTTTATCACCTTCAAAAATAAATAAATAAATTAAAAAATTCTTCAATTAATTGTTACTTGAATAAATTCTTATGGAGAATCAAAGCCAATTGCAAACTGGATGCACTTTAAAATGAAAAAAAAAAACAGAAAATCATTTGAATTAAGTACTCGGTGTCATGGACAATTCACCCATTAATTGTTTGAATGTACAGTATGCTTCTCGACAATCGAATAATTTTTAAGTGAAAAATAAATTTACAGAAACGCTAAGAGATGAGATCAACAAACTAAGTCAGTATCCTCAATGGTAGGAAGTCAAGGCCTTCACGACCTGCTTTTAGAGATCAAGTAGTCACTATATGCCATTTTCACCTCCAGATCTTCGCCCCTCTATACTAATATCCCATACATCGAACTGTGGCCCTCGCCAGGCATATCACAAGTTGAATCTATGGTCCTCCGCCGCCGTGTCACCTTGGATGTCTCTTTTTTGGGGGCGACATACAACCTCATCACCAAGGCCATCAAATTAACAGTTGACTTGATGGAAGAGAGCGATAGGAGAATGTAGAGCTCGTCCAACTAGAGCTCCTCCTCTGGCTGCAACACCCGTATGACGATGCACAGATCATGTGAATTACAGATGAAATGGAAGGGGTGGTGCTACAACACTTGATTTATGCTAACGAGCATCGAAAGCTCATCCACCTGGCTGTTAAGGTGGAAAAACCTGATGGTGTCGGGACTTACCTCCTTCACCCATTGGGTGCATGAGGCCATCAATCCCATAATTCTTTTTCTTATGTGAAAAAAAAATAGTTTCCAACTAGATCCCGAGAGTGGATAAAGAACGTACAACACTACCAAAAGCTTGACATTCAAAATTATGGAGTTGAGAGGATGAAGGACCGATGAAACGTTTATTATGTTTTTATCAGAGAGATGATAAGACATTCCTATAAGAAATTATGCTACCATGGAAAACACTGGACTACATGATGTACAAAACCAAATGAACCTTGAAACTACCGATGGGATATGTCGTGGGAATTATAGTCGGTTTTTCTTTTTTTTCAAAAATTCTGATATTTAGACCACTTCCTTACGAAATACACCTAACCATCGTATGTTTTGAATAATTACGCTGATAGGCGTCCCCCTATTGGAATCGATGGTTTAATGAACCTTTTAATCACAAGTTCCAATCTTATGGTCAAGAATTAAATATGCTGGCATATTCTTCATCTTACACTCAAATAAATGAATGAGATTTAATCTCCATAACTTCCTCGCATTTATAAATGCATCCGTTAACCTGTTTAATTTTTCAGATTTACTAAATCATGTTAAGGAATTACTGTCCAACCATCTGATTGCCACGTTTAAGTGATTAACAAGGATTAATATGTATGTAACCTTTTATTTCCACATTTGGATGATTAGTAGGCACTACCTCAACCTCATTCCCATGGATAATACATATCATGTTTGGGGCAGGTTTCAATTGCAGTAGGTGTTTGTTGGTATGTGAAACGTGAAATGGCCTTATGCCACTTTGGCGTAGGTTCAATTAAGTCATTCATTTGAATTTCAATTAACTCTCACTGCATTAAGATTTATAGTTCATATTTATATGCATTCATATTTTATAATTCCTCCTACACCATTTAATTCAACCTCAATGGATCAACATGCATTGATATTATTGTTAATGGTTATTAGGTATTCGGATCAGTATGCATTCACATTATTCTGTCTTCATATCGGTATGCATTTGGATTATTATGTATTCAACTCGATATGCATTCATATTATTGTTAATGGTGCATTCTGATCAGTATGCGTTGGGCTAGGGTTAATGGTTATTAGGTTTACTAAGGTATATTACTTTACAAAGTTCTTAAGTATAGATTTCTTGGATTACTGAGAGGGGGGGTGAATAAGTAATAGATCAATCTAATCCTTTTTAACCATATAATGCAAGTGTTATATCAATGTAGCATTATCATCCAATATTTGGAGAGTAAATAAACAATGAACAAATGAACAATCATACACATACACAGTACACCTGTGTTTTTATGTGGAAACCCAAAGTGGGAGAAAACCCTAGAATGATTTTTCTTATATGTCTTGAATAATTACATTCATTGGAAGCACCAACTTCCTTTGTTTTCCAGCTGCAACTGGAAGGAGACTCCAATCCCCTAGTTTCTCAAGCTACAATCTGAGGGAAGCTCCAACTCCCCAATTCTCTGGCTACAACTAGAAGGAGGCTACAACCCCCTATGTTCTTCGGCTACAACCAGAAGGTGGCTACAACCACCTATCCTTGCCCCGTTCAACCACCCTGATGTATAAGTATGAACCATTTTCACACTATAACTGTGAGATATACTGTTGTAAACCTGTACCAAACAACATGTACCAATAACCTGAACCATGCGTCAACCATGCATCAACCTCTACTATAAAAAAGTGCATCAATGATGCACCAACCTGTACTAAAAAACCTGTAATCAACCTGTACCATAAACATTTGCATCAACCATGCACCAACCTGTACCAAACAACCTGTAATCAAACTGTACCATAAACAAGTGCCTCAACCATGCACCAACTTGTACCTCAACCTGTACCATGAATAAGTGCATCAACCATGCACCAAACCTATACAAATAACATGTCACAACAATGTTTCCAAACAACCTATCACAACAACCTATCTTATCAATATTATCAACCAAATCAGATCTACTCACCAAGATCAATCACCAAGACAACTCTCAAATATTTGCATCAACCAAGCATA
>ML784891.1:491324-551063 GCA_009831015.1 Picea engelmannii | reverse complement strand
CACAACAACTCATAATCATCACCAAGATCAATATGTGCTTCTAATAATATACCAATACAAGTATGCTACATCATCCATAAACCATGTGTAAACAATACTACTAACAAGTTCCTCCAACCATGTACCAAGTATTTACCAATCTTGTATCAACTACTCATCAACTATGACTCATCAAGATGTACCAACATCATCAACTATACACCTCATGTATGTGTCAACTCAGCAACTACTTGTCTCAACCATGTACCTAACATGTACCTCAACAAAAACCCCACCTCAATTTCATCATCCAAATCTGATTTGTAACTCTATAATAGATCTGGTGTATATGATCACATACTTTCAAACCTTCCTTAACTTTAACAACAAGAGACTAGCATTTTCATCAAACTTTTCTTTAGTCTCACATGACTAGTTTTTGATTAGTTAACAACCCTAACTTGAAATAATCATAACTATGTACCTATAATGAACAAAGATACGAAAATAGTAAACAATGTTCTTCAGTGTGTTTTATGAAATTCCTCTAGGTGTCACTACTTGGAACCACTCAGAAAAGGAGTTATAGCAAAAATGGCATACTTGATTGAATTCTGGATTATTCTAGAGAGAGAACTTGTAGAGCGTGCCCAACACGGAATATTTGTTATATGGATCTGAAAATTTTACAAAGAATACTATAGACTAGAATCTAACCAACACATTTTGTCTTACTTAATATGGATATGTTATGAAGAAGTTATGACTTTTTTACCCGAAACACCTATTTTAGACTAGTTTCAGGAGTACCCACAAACCCTATTTTCCATAGATTGTAACTCCAAAAATACAACGACCCACAGGCTAAAATTTGTCCCATGACTACTTGGATATGTTTTCTTAATGGCCTATCAATTTCATGGTTTGAATCATTCTATAAAAAAAGTTATTCAAAAATGGTGAGATGACCTGTAAATAACATACCTTAGAAAGCATCATCAAAATAATTTATCCTCCCTTGAATTTTGGCCTTCTTTACTTCACCTTCTCTATGAAATTCGGCTTAGATATCCTTTGGTTACCTCAGTCACTTGTATATATTCAATATTCTCAAGTGTGATTAAAATGAGAGAGCCTCGCCTCTTATTTATATTTTCATGTAGCTTCCTCAAGGGGTTACCTTTTAATCATCTTAACCCACTTTCCTTATTTTAGAGTTAACCAACTTCTAACCACTTGTTTGATTAGTAATTTATCCATTAAATTTATTATTTAAATAAGTTATTTTGTATCCATTTTGACTTATAGTACACTCATCACTTCAATTTACCTCAAGGGGTTACCTTCTAACCATCTTAAACCACTTTCCTTATTTTAGGGCTAACCCACTTCTAACCACCTGTCAACTTAGTAATTTCTCTATTAACTTTATTATTTAAATAATTTATTTTGTATTCTCTTTGAATTATAGTACACTCATCACTTCACTTTATTAGTTACCTTCTAAAAATCTCTTAAACCACTTTGACTACTTTGACCTTTTGGGGCTTCTAGATGACTCATGAGGGTTCTCCAACTTCACATGGCCATAACTCTCTAACCGTGAAGAGTTATGTGACGTTCCACATACCACTAGAAATGGCATGACATGTACTATTCATATATAATAGTATTACCTTCAAATATATTAAAACTTATACCATTATACATCAAACAAACTTGGGTCCATTACCCAAACCTTTGTGCTACAGAAATTCGCTACCGGACTTTCTCCAAGGGTTGAAATCAATCACTAAGGGTTGACATCAATCTACAATATCACTCTGTAATGGTTGAAATCAATGACAACTGAAAATTCATACCAATTTTCCATCAACCTAAGCCAATTGTCTGACAATCTCCCCCTTTGGCATTGATGGAAACACCAACATTGATGGCAACACTTAGTCATGATAGCATTTATTCTTATACTCCTCATAAATGTTTCTATCTCTCCCCCTTTGACATCAATGGGAAAGGGTATATCCCTTTGTTTTTTCTCCCCCTGACTGAACTCTCCTTGGGATGCACCCCCTGTCTACATGCCTTTGTGCTCTCTCTCCAAGAATTTCTATCCTGCATCTGATAAATCTCCCCCCCTTTGTCATCAATGGAAAATGTATCTTTCCATCCGGGATTTCTCCCCCTAACTGAACTGTCCTTCGGGATACTCCCTCTAACTAAACTCTTCCTAAAACTGATCCCCCAACCTGAGATTTCCTCTTTATGGTGCTTCGTCGCATAAATCTAAGACATATAAGATAAGCATTCAAAAGAATTCATTTTGGAGTATAAATTACTTCGAGTCTCTGGTGAAGATACTCAAAGGCTTCCCATGGAAGCTGTTTTGTAAAGATGTCTGCCACTTGTTCTTTTGTGCCCACATATTCAACTTTGATGTTCTTCTCTGCAACTTGTTCCCGTAGAAAGTGATACTTGATTGGAATGTGCTTCGTCTTGGAGTGCATCACCAGGTTATTTGAGATATCGATGACACTTGTATTATTATAATAGATTGGAATGGGTTCATCATACTCAACTTGTATATCTGTCAGAGTTTGTTTCATCCATAGAACCTGTGTACAACATGTTGTTGTTGCAATATACTCTGCCTCGACTGTAGATAAGGATATTGATGATTGTTTATTTATTAACCATGATACTAAACACTCACCCAAGTAGAACGTTGCTCCACTAGTGATTCATCAATCATCAATGCAACCTGTCCAATCTGCATCTGTGAAGGCCATAAGTGATAGATACTTTCCTTTTGGATACCATAATCCAAACTCTTCTATTCCTTTGAGCAGGGATGATTTTAATGATGGAAATTTATTTTAAAACATAGAATCCTTGACGAATCTTAGTGATCCTTCATATGCCAACTATAAATGTTTGGCGATATTTTGTAAAAATATTCAAATTTCTAAGGATTTTATATATTTTGTATAAAATTTTGACGATTTTTAAGGAAAAATAATTTTATTCTATAGAATTTGGGCGAATCAATTTTAAAATAGCGAATCACTTTTTTGGAAAAACCATGGAAAATGATCCCATGAACGAAATTCATCCCCTAAAATCATCCCTGCCTTTGAGATATCTGAAAATCCTCTTCATTGCTAATACATGTGATTCCTTTGGTGTTTCTTGAAATCATGCCACCAGTCCAACTGCCTACATTACATCTTATCTGGATGATGTCACATATAGTAAGCTACCAATCATTGATCTATATTGCCTATGGTCTGTAGACTTTGAATCATCATCTTTTCTCAACTTGCAACTGGTTTGCATAGGAGTGGTAACTAGTTTGAAATCTTCCATTCCGAACCTCTTTAACATTTATCTGATATACTTAGTTTGAGAAATAAAAATTCCTTGGTTTCTTTGACATATCTGAAGACCCAAGAACAAGGATAGTTCTCCAAGTAATGACATTTCAAATTAATTTTGCATATCCTTTGCACATTTCTGGCTTAACCTATCATTAGTACTTCCAAAACAATATCATCAACATAAATTTCAATTAATAAAATACTACCTTGAGTTACCTTGATGTATATGTTGTTGTCTTTGCTTCCTTTCCATAGTTTGTAGGGAGTTTTGTCATTGTTGTTTCTGAGCATTACTCTGTTTTGAATGTGAACTGTTGTATGCACTGCATGTGTCCAAAACATATTTATCAATTTCGAATTCATTAGCATTGTTCGAGCCATTTCCTGTGTAATTATCATCCATTATGATAATGTTCCTTTGTCTCTTAACTACTCTTTGAACCAATCTATGAATCTATGCTCTCGTCCACTTTCATATATCTTTCCAAACTGCTAAGTATTATTACAAAGACATCTCTGTCCATATTGTCCAAGACTCTACTTGCGCAATTGTCCATAATGTTGACCCATTTATCACTATACTATCATGAAGTCTTCATTAATCTATCAAACTATACTTCTGCTAATTGACTGCTTTGGATATGTCTTCTCAAACTTTGCAAGCTTCTTGAAGGATGGTCCTTTGGTCTGTCACAACTATCGCATAGACTCCCCCTGTCTAATATTCATATTACCTTGGAGTCTCTAAGCTAGATGGATTAGAACAATTCCTGCTCTGATGTGTATTCATCATCATCTTCATTGGTAGATTCATCATCTCTCTGAGCTCTGACTTATTTCTTTCTATCTATGAATTCATATTTCACTACAATACCTGAAAGTACAATCTCTTGAGCATGTTCCTTATTTACTTGTCTGTTTTTTCTTTCATTTATTTTCCAAACCTTTCTATATATGACATCCTTTTTTTCTCTGTAGATTTTTATTCATCTCGTTTTATTGCCAATCTTGTGATCTCTGGGACCTGGTCTTTGTTCACATTTTCTTTCATTTTTCTTATCCATTCTTTCTTATATCTGATATCAGTGTTCTCTTTCATGGAACTATCGATCATGCTTCTACAATCACAAACTATGTGTCCATAGTTATGACATTTGTAACATTCAATGTTACGTGGGGCCACATAGGCATTTCTTGCTTGAACATTTCTTTTATAATATTTGCAATCTGCAACATTATGTCCAAAGTTAGTACAATAAAAACAACAACCATAAAATAAATTTGCATACCTGGGAGTGAATTATCTTCTTTTTGGTGTATTCCTTCTGAATTTCTTCCTTGAATGATTTTCAATGTAATTATTTCTTCTTCCAGTGTTGTCTCTTCTTGACCAAACTCTTCCTCAAGTTGATTTAATTCATTGGTTCTTTCATTGAGATGATCCATGAATATATTTTCTCTATTTTCTGCTTCTTCCTTTTGTGCTGCTATGTTGGCTTCTAAACATTTCTTTTGATATTCTAGAGTTTCTTCAATTCTTCTGGCCTCTTCTAGTTGAGCTCTTAAATTCTTGATGACCTGCTGATCTTTTTTGGAACCTTGAACACTTTCCTTTTTCTTCATCAATTCTTTCTTGGATGACTTTTCTTCTAATCTTTCTTTCTTTAGATATTCAATTGCATTGATGAATGTTTCTCTATAATCAACTTCTTCTTCTTCATACTCTTCCTCTTCTGAATTTGTCTGACATGATGACAATCTTTCTTCTTGTTCTGTATCTGCATCTTCATTGGCATTTTCTGAATCTGCGATGGGTGAATAATATATGTCATGTAACTTATCCCAAAGTTATTTGGCTGATGAACATTTACCAACCTTTTCTCTTACCAGATTAGGTAATCCTTCCCAGATGAAATATATTGCTATTTTTTTATTCTTCTTCAATTCCTTCTTGGTTGTAGTGTTTTCCCTTTTTGAAGTATCATATCCTGTAACAATTGCTAGCCAAATATAATTTCCTTGTGCCTGTAAAAATAAGTCCGTCCTTCTGCTCCACATCTCATAGTTAAAACCATTATGACCATTAAACATTGGTACTCCATTCTCAGAATAATCCATGATCTCCTTCCAGTGGTTAAATTGTTTCCTGAAGGAACCGACTTTGATACCAATTGTTGGATTATGGAGAGGGGGCATGAATCAGTAATAGATAAATTGAGTCATTTTTAACCACAATATGCAAGTGTTATTTCAATGTAACATTATCATCCAATAGTGGCAGAGTAAATAAGCAATGAACAAATGAGAAATCATACACATACACAGTACACTAGTGTTTCTACATGGAAACCCAAAGCGGGAGAAAACCACAAAATGTTTTTTCTTATATGTCTTTAATAATTACATTCATTGGAAGCACCAACTTCCTTTGTTTTCCAGCTGAAAATGGAAGGAGGCTCCAACCCCCTAATTTCTCAGGCTACAACCTGAGGCAATATCCAACTCCCCAATTCTCTGCCTACAACTAGAAGGAGGCTACAACCCCCTATGTTCTCTGGCTACAATTGAAAGGTGGATACAACCACCTGTCCTTGCCCCGTCCAACCGCCCTGACGTATAAGTAGAATGATGAAACCATTGTCACACTATAAATGTGAGATATACGACTGTAAAACTGTACCAATCAACCTGCACCAAACAACATATACCAATAACATGAACCATGCATCAACCATGAATCAACCTGTAATCAAAATATACCATAAACAAGTGCATCAACCACGCACCAACCTGTACCGAACAACCTGTAATCAACCTGTACCATAAACAAGTGGATCAACCATGCACCAACCTGTACCTCAAACTGTACCATGAACAAGTGCATAAACCATGCACCAAACCTGTACAAATAACATGTTACAACAACCTATCCAAACAACCTATCACAACAACCTGTCTCATCAATATTATCAACCAAATCAAATCTATTCGCCAAGATCAATCACCAAGACAACTCTCAAATATGTGCATCAACCAAGCATAACACAACAATTCATAATCATCACCAATATCAATATGTGTTTCTAATAATATACCAATACAAGTATGCTACATCATCCATAAACCATGTGTCAACAATACTACTAACAATTGCCTCCAACCATGTACCAAGTATTTACCAATCATGTATCAACTACTCATCAACTATGAATGATCAAGATGTATCGACATCATCAACTATACCCCTCATGTATGTGTCAACTCATAAACCAGTTGTCTCAAACATGTACCCGACATGTACCTCAACCAAAATCTCCCATCAATTTCATCATCCAAATCTGATTTGTAACTCTGTAATAGACCTAGTGTATATGATCACATATTGACAAACCTTGCTTAAATTTAACAATAAGAGACTAACATTTTCATCAAACTTTACTTTAGTCTCACATGACTAATTTTGGATTAGTCAACAATCCTAACTTGAAATAATCATAACTATGTACCTATAATGAATAAATATCTAAAAATGGTAAACAATGTTCTTCAGTGTCTTTTATGCAATTCCTCCAGACTTCACTACTTGGAACCTCTCAAAAAAGGAGTTATAGAAAAAAATGGCATACCTTGTTTAATTTTGGCTTATTCTAGAGAGCAAATTTGTAGAGCGTACCTCACACAAAATATTTGTTGTATGAATCTAAAAATTTTACACAAAATACTACAGACTATAATCTAACCAACACATTTTTTGTTACTGAATTTTGATATGTTATGAACAAGTTATGACATTTTTACCTGAAACACTTGTTTTAGACTAGTTTCAGGACTAGCCACAAACCCTATATTCCACGGAGTGTAACTCCAAAAATACAATGACCCACAAGCTAAAATTTGTACCACCACTACTTGGATATGTTTTTTCAATGGCCTCCCAATTTCACGGTCTGAATCATTCTAGAAAAAAATTATTATGAAAATGGTGAGATGACCTGTAAATAACATACCTTAGAAAGAATCATCAAAATAATTTATCCTCCCTTGAATTTCGGTCTTCTTTACTTCACATTCCCTATGAAATTCGGTTTAGATATCCTTTTTTAACCTCAGTCACTTGTAGATATTCAATATGCTCAAGTGTGATTAAAATGAGAGAACCTTGCCTCTTATTTATACTCTCCAAGTAGCTTCCTTAGAAACATCTTATAGGCCACTTTGTCCACATAACCACTTTGTCCACATAGTCACCTATGTCCAAATTGGCTCAATTTTCCACTTGTCCATGTATCCAATAGCCACTTGACCACTAAGACATATAATATAAGCATTCAAAAGCATTCATTTTGGAGTAGAAATAACTCCGAGTCTCTGGCGAAGATACTCAAAGGCTTCCCGTGGAAGAGGTTTTGTAAAGATGTCTGCCACTTGTTCTTTTGTGCCCACATATTCAACTTTGATGTTCTTTTCTGCAACTTGTTCCCGTATAAAGTGATAGTTGATTGGAATGTGCTTCGTCTTGGAGTGCATCACCGGGTTCTTTGAGATACTGATGGTGCTTGTATTATCACAATAGATTGAAATGGGCTCATCATACTCAACCTGTATATATTCCAGAGTTTGTTTTATCCATAGAACCTGTGTATAGCATGTTGTTTCTACTGCAATATACTCTGCCTCAGCTGTAGATAAATATATTGATGATTGTTTCTTTCTTAGCCATGATACTAAACACTCACCCAAGTAGAACGATGCTCCACTGGTGCTTCGTCGGTCATCAATGAAACCTGCCCAATCTGCATCTATGTAGGCAATAAGTGATAGATCCTTTCCTTTTGGATACCATAATCCAAACTCTTTTATTCCTTTGAGATATCTGAAAATCATCTTAACTGCTAATAAATGTGATTCCTTTGGTCTTGCTTGAAATCATGCCACTTGTCCAATTACCTGCATTACATCTGGTATGGATGTTGTCACATATAGTAGGCTACCAATAATTGACCTGTATTCCCTCTGGTATGTAGACTTTGAATCATCATCTTTGCTCAAATTGCATCTGGTTTGCATAGGAGTGGTAACTAGTTTGCAATCTTCCATTCCGAACCTCTTTAACACTTCTATGAGATACTTAGTTTGAGAAATAAAAATTCCTTGATTTATTTGACATATATAAAGATCCAAAAAGAAGGATAGTTCTCCAAGTAATGACATTTCAAATTCATTCTGCATATCCTTTGCAAATATCTGTCTTAACCTGTCAGTAGTACTTTCAAAACAATATCATCAACATAAATTTCAATTAATAAAATACTACCTTGAGTTACCTTGATGTAGAGGTTATTGTTTGGGCTTCCTTTCCATATTTCGTAGGGAGTTTTGTTGTTGTTGTTTCTAATGATTACTCTATTTTGAATGTGAACTGATGTATGCACTGCACGTGTCCAAAAAATATCTGTCAATTTGGAATCCATTAACATTGTTCGAGCCATTTCCTATCTAATTATCATCCATTATTATAATGTTCATTTGTCTTTGAACCACTCTCTGAACCAATCTATGAATCCATGCTCTTGTCCACTTTCATATATCTATCCAAACCTGCGAAGTATTCTTACAAATCCATCTTTGTCCATACTATCCAAGACTCTACTTGTGCAACTGTTCATAATGATGACCCATTTATCACTATACTATCATGAAGTCTTGATTAATGTATCAAACTTTACTTCTGCTAACTGACTTCTCTAGATTTGTCTTCTCAAACAATGCAAGATGCTAGAGGGATGGTTCTTTGGTCTATCACAACTATCGCATAGAATCCCCTTGTCTAATATTCATATTATCTGGGTGTCTCTAAGCCAGATGGCTAAGAACAATTTCTGCTCTGATGTGTATTCATCATCATATTCATTGGTAGATTCATCATCTCTTTGAGCTCTGACTTCTTTCTTTATATCTATGGATTCATCTTTCAATACAATACCTGAAAGTACAATCTCTTGAACCTGTTCCTTATTTACTTGTCCTTCTTTTCTTTCATTTATTTTCCAAACCTTTCTATATCTGACATCCTTCTTTTTCTCTATAGATTTTTCATCATCTCGTTTTATTGCCAATATTGCGATCTCTGGGACCTGGTATTTTTTCACCTGTTCTTCTTGTTTTCTTATCCATACCTTCTTATATATGATATCAACATTCTCTTTCATGGAAGTATCAATCATGCTTCTACAATCATGAGCTATGTATCCATATTTATGACATTTGTAACATTCAATATTACGTGGGGCCACATAGGGATTTCTTTCTTGAACATTTCTTTTATAATCCCTGCAATCTGCAACCTTATGTCCAACATTAGTACAATAAAAGCAATGGCCATAAAAGAAATTTGCATACCTGGGAGTGAATGATCTTCTTTGTGGTTTAGTTCTTCTAAATCTATGCCTTGACTGATCATGATCATGATTGAAGCTTCTTTGTGGCTTGAACATGGATGGTCTTCTTGAAGATGTATCTTTAGAAGTTTTCTTAGATTCTGGTTGACCACGATTCCTTCCTTTGAGTACTTCTTCATAACTCTTTCTATTTTCTTCATTATTCTTTTCTAGCAACGTAGAGTGTTTCTCTTCATTCTCTACAACTGATGTGGATGTTTCTGTCTCTTCAATGTTCTTGTTGAGCTTGATGATTTTGACTCTTAGTGTGACAAATTCTTCTTCAAGATTATCAACCTCTTCTTCTTTCTTCATTATCTGAGACTTCATGACCTCTTCTATTATCTTTGCTTCTTCAAGTTCAATTTTCAATGTAATTATTTCTTCTTCGAGTCTTCTCTCTTCTTGACCAAACTCTTCCTCAAGTTGGTTTAAGTCATTGGTTCTTTCCTTGAGATTATCCATCAGTATATTTTCTCTCTTTTATTCTTCATTTTGTGCTACTATGTTGGTTTCTAAACATTTATTTTGATATTCTCTAGAGTTTCTTCAATTCTTCTGGACTCTTCTAGTTGAGCTCTTAAATTCTTGATGACCTATTGATCTTTTTCGAAACCTTGAACACTTTCCTTTTGATTCATCATTTCTTTCTTGGATGACTTTTTTTCTTCTTTTTCTTTATTTAGATATTCAATTGCACTGATCAATTTTTCTCTGTAATCAACTTCTGCTTCTTCATACTCCCTCTTCTAAATCTTTCTGACACGATGAACATCTTTCTTCTTGTTCTGTATCTGCCTCTTCTTTGGAATTTTCTGAATCTGCGATGGGTGAATAATATATGTCATGTAACTTATCCCAAAGTTCTTTGGATGATGAACATTTACCAACCTTTTCTCTTAATGGATTAGGTAATCTTTCCCAGATGAAATCTATTTCTATTTTGTTATTCTTCTTCAATTCCTTCTTGGCTGCAGTCTTTGCCCTTTTTGAACTATCATATCCTATAACAATTGATAGCCAAATATAATGTCCTTGTTCCTGTAAAATTACTTCTGTCCTCCTGCTCCACATCTCATACTTAAAACTATCTGACCATTAAACATTGGTACTCCATTCTCAGAATAATCCATGATCTCCTTGGAGTGGTTAAACTATTTCCTGAAGGAACCGACTCTGATACCAATTGTTGGATTACTGAGAGGGGGGTGAATCATTAATAGATCAATCTAATCATTTTTAACCATATGATGCAAGTTATATATAAATGTAGCATTATTGTCCAATATTTGCAGAGTAAATAAACAATGAACAAATGAAGAATCATACACATACACAGTACACTAGTGTTTTTAAGTGGAAACCTAAAGCAGGATAAAAACCCATAATGTTTTTTCTTATATGTCTTGAAGAATTACATTCATTGGAAGCACCAACTTTATTTGTTTTCCAGGTGCAACTGGAAGGAGGCTCCAATTGCCTAGTTTCTCGGGCTACAACCTGAGGGAAGCTCCAACTCCCCAATTCTTTGGCTACAACCAGAAGGAGGCTGCAACCCCCTATGTTCTCCGGCTACAACCAGAAGGTGGCTACAAACACCTTTTCTTGCCCCATCCAACTTCCCTGACGTATAATTAGAATGATGGAACCATTGTCACACTATCACTATGAGATATACTGCTGTAAATCTGTACTAATCAACTTGCAACAAACAACCTGTACCAATAAACTGAACCATGCATCAACCTGTAGATCAACCTGTACCATAAAAAAGTGCACCAACCTATACCAAACAACCTATAATCAACCTGTACCATAAACAAGTGCATCAACCATGCACCAACCTAGACCTCAACATGTACCATGAACAAGTGCATCAACCATATACTAAACCTATACAAATAACATGCCACAAAAACCTGTCCAAAAAAATTATCACAACAACCTGTCTCATCAATATTATCAACCAAATCATATCTACTCACCAAGATTAATCACCAAGAAAAATATCAAATATGTCCATCAACCAAGCATAACACAACAACTCATAATCATCACCAAGATGAATATGCGCTTCTAATAATATACGAACACAAGTATGCTACATCATTCATAAACCATGTGTGAACAATACTACTAACAAGTGCCTCAACCCATGTACCAAGTATGTATCAATCATGTATCAACTACTCATCAACTATGACTCATCAAGATGTACCAACATCATCAACTATACACCTCATGTATGTTCCAACTCATCAACTACTTGTCTCAACCATGTACCCGACATGTACCTCAACCAAAATCCCTCATTAATTTCATCATCCAAATTTGATTTGTAACTCTGTAATAGAACTAGTGTATATGATCGCATACCTACAAACCTACCTTAACTTTAACAACAAGAGACTAACATTTTCATCAAACTTTACTTTAGTCTCACATGACTAATTTTGGATTAGTCAACAACCCTAACTTGAAATAATCATAACTATGTACTTGTAATGAATAAAGATCTAAAAATGGTACACAATGTTCTTCAATGTATTTTATTCAATTCCTCTAGAATTCACTTCTTGGAACCTCTCAGAAAAGGAGTTATAGCAAAAATGACATGCCTTTTTGAATTCTGGCTTATCCTAGAGAGCGAACTTGTAGAGCGTGCCCCGCACATAATGTTTTTTGTATGGATCTAAAAATTTTACACAAAATACCACAGAATATACTCTAACCAACACATTTGTTCTTACTAAATTTGGTTCTATTATGAAGAAGTTATGACGTTTTTACCCAAAACACCTGTTTTAGACTAGTTTCAGGACTATCCATAAACCCTATTTTCCACGGAGTGTAACTCCAAAAATACAATGACCCACAAGCTGAAATTTGTACCACAACTACGTGGATATGTTTTCTCAATGGCATCCCAATTTCACGGTCTAAATCATTCTAAAAAAAAATTTATTACGAAAATGGTGAGATAACCTATAAATAACATACCTTAGAAAACATCATCAAAATAATTTATCCTCCCTTGAATTTCGACCTTCTTTACTTCACCTTCCCTCTGAAATTTGGCTTAGATATCCTTTGGTTACCCGAGTCACCTATCGATATTCAATATGCTCAAGTGTGATTAAAATGAGAGAGCCTTGCCTCTTATTTATACTCTCCAAGTAACTTCCTTAGAAGCATCTTCTAGGCCACTTTGTCCACATAGTCACCTATGTCCAACTTTGCCCAATTTTCCACTTGTCCATGTATCCAATAACCACTTGACCACTTAACCCATTTTCCTCATTTTAAGGTTAACCTTCTTATAACCACTTTCCATACTTATAAAGTTCTCCATTTACTTTATTATTTAAATAATACTCCTTGACTTTGTCACTTCACTTTATTATTTCAATAATCCTCCTTGATTTTGTCACTTCACTTTATTATTTAAATAATCTTCTTTGACTTTGTAACTTTACTTTATTATTTAAATAATACTCTTTGACTTTGTCACTTCACTTTATTATTTAAATAATCCTCTTTGACTTTGTCACTTCACTTTATTTTTTAAATAATTTCTTACTTTCAAGCACTTTGACTTATTTGACCTTTTGGGGTTTCAGGTGAATCATATGAGGGTCCTTCAACTTCATAAGGCCATAACTCTCAATCCGTGAGGAGCTATGTGGCGTTCCACATACCACCGGAAATGGCATGACATGTACTATCCTTCTAGAATAGTCTTACCTGCAATATATCAAAACTCATTCCATTATACATCAAACAAACTTGCGTCCATTACCCAAACCTTTGTGCTACCAGAATTTTCTACCGTACTTTCTTCAAGGGTTGACATCAATGACAACCAACCCAGTTAATCAACAAGAGTAAGGAATGTATGCAATAATTATTGGTTTAGGTACTTTCCAAATCAATCTCAATCTCCATGTATTAGGTTTTCTATCGTAATGTATATTGTAATAAAATATGTTGTTAGACTTACTTGCATTTTTTGTTGGTATTGTTGGCAGCTCTTAAGGCCATGGAGAAGTCCAAGACCAAGGATTAGAGGTAGAGGTGGAGAATGGCCTACTTTCTGGTAATGTGAGACCGTGAAAGTATGTGGCTTTGTATTTCAAGTGGGTGCATGGTAGAAATAAATCACATCTTGGGATTTATAGAGCTTGATAAGGGTGGATATGGTGAAATATTTTGATTAGAAGCAGGTCACGACTCTGCTCAACGACACTATCGCTCAATGGTGGGACTTTTAATTCTTTAGTGGGAGCAATGAAAAACGTTCAAATGTCCGAGATCAATAAACTCAGCAATACTACGAGGGAACATCATTAATAGGCATTATGTGTACCATGCTTTTGAAAGAATGCACAATGGACTGATTATTACTCTATCTATGTTTTTTAATGTCTTGAACGTTACTTAAGTATATTTTATTTTGATCCTTCCGATAATTACTTACGATAATTAATGTTTACATGAATCGAGTGGCAAATCTTCTTAATTTTATCTCAATCCAGTGGGTTCGTTATTGTTATTATTAAGGTTTTTTGTTATTATCACTGTTTGAGATGAAATGTGTGTGTTCATCCACCAGACAAAACTGGAACTAGTCACGTCACATTCCATGTCACATTCCATGCAGGTTGTATAATTTTTTTGTTTTGCAATAATAATTCTAACATGTCATAAAATATTTTAAAAAGTTAAGTTTTGTTTGAATGATGGAAGGATATAATTTTGTCTCAAACCTACTTTACTTTACATTGATATTTTATTGATTTTAATATCATAGGAAATGTATATACTATGTGAAAGTTTAGGAAAAATTATAAAAATAGAAAACTAACAAATTTCTGTTTCAATTCAAAAATCAAGGGTGTGTGGATTAAAAAAAGGTGGTTTCCAAAACCAGTGATTTAGTTGATGTTCGTTTATAAATTTAGAAATTAATAAAGTAGAGATTAAAGGTGGTTTCTTTCCAAACCAGTGATTTGGTATGAACTCTTTTGCATGGATTCTGTTTTTTTTTTATTATTATTTTTTAATTATAAAATCAAGTTTCATTTTTATTTATATTCTTAAATTTTTATAATTTAACTCTTCTGCATGGATTTTGTTTTTTTATTTTTATTTTTTAATTATAAAATCAAATTTTATTTTTATTTATATTCTTCAATTTCTATGATTTAATTCTTATGATAGTTAAAACTTGTACAAATTAAGTTTTTTTAATTAAAATTCTTATTAATTAAAAAAAACCAAACTTGTACAAATTAAGTTTTTTTAATTAAAATTCTTATTAATTAGAAAAAACCATCTTATTTATGTCATTTATGTTATTTATTTGTTTCATATTTTATGTCATTTAAATATTGATTATTAATGAATAAATTAATTAAATATAATTTTATATTTTATAATTTCATATTTATAAAAGTAATTATTATTTTGTAAATAAAATTAATCTTTTTCTATTATAATTATTTTCTAAATTAAATACAAATTTTGTTAAAAGTTCTAATTTAATTTGATTAAATGAAATTTTATCATTAAAACTTTTGATTCATTTCAAAATATCAAAATCATTTATCTTTATTTTATTTTTAAATCAATTAATATGTTACATTATACATTAATATAAATTAATACTTTAATTTATATCTTACATTAATATAATAATGTGTTATTAATGTATTAATACATTAATAATGTATTTCTATTTTATTAATATATTATTTTAATATTGTATTAATGTATTTTAATCTAGTTGAATTGTTATTTAATCTTTAAAAAATTGTAAATATATTTATTCTTGAGAAAAATTACAAATTTTTTATATTTAGATTTTTTTAAATATTTATTATTAAAATAATATGAATAAATAAAATGTTTTTTTAGTTTTTATATTTTTATATTAAATAAGTATTTCTTAATGGAATAATAGTAATAAAATAATTTTCCCGGATGGGGTGCCACATAGAGAATGGAATCTACGCAACACTCTCAGGACTCTAGCCACAAATATGGCCAACCGTCGCCCTTCACGTCAGCCTTGAATGGAGGGAGACCTTTATTATCCATAGAGGAAGGGAGGACAACTCCATCGAGTTTGGCTAATGGTGGTTCTGAGTATTAATTGCGGGAGACATGTGAGTACAATGGTGATGTCCACCCAAGGGTTATCTCTCCCACTTGGCCCAAGTTGACATTATTTATCCTTCGAGCTCTGCCACCCTACCTGCTCTGAAAACTGGACTATTGTGTAGTGGGTTCTCCTGATAGTAATTCAGAGAATTTTTATCCCTCTTGGCTCAGCCATGCCGAGAGAAAGAGGTAAGACGATGCACGGACTTGCCTGGTACAACTATGCTACTCGATAGAAATGCCTGGAACAGATGGAAAGGGCTCTGTCCATTGCTAGGACACAATGCATGGAGAAGCCGTGAACTCCACCGATGGCCTACATCAAGGAGGAAATTCTGGAGGAACCCATCCAGGTTCCCCCATAATCCCTCCTCTTCACGGTACCAAATGATTTACAGTGTCCTAACATCAACAAAGCCAACAAAAGCACCCAGGCTACCATGGAAGGCGCCACCTGCATAGTCAAGGAGGAATTCCTCCACAAGGCTCCAAGCATTTCACTCTAGGACAACACCAACAAAGTTGAAGAAGAGGTTGAGGTGGTCAATGAAGGAGCCACCAACACTATGCAGGATAACCACCCCATATTGGCACTTCCACCTCTAAATGAAATTCCAGAGTTCAACATAGCTCTACCACCTCTCTTCATCCCAAAGCAGCTGGAGCTCATCTTTGACCTCAGGAGCCACATGGCGGACCAACTTCATCGGGACACCCTCATTAGCGAGTGGATTGACATTCTCTTGGATGCATTCTTGAATGCACCAGCCAAGAAGCACTGCCTGACCTGTGAGAAGCCCTTTGTACTCTAGCCTAGTGACGAACCTCTCCTCGGAGATCAAGACAAAAGACCCCCAGGCGCCAATGATTAGTTTCTTGTTCTTTGATACTGGTACTCTGCACAATTCTTGTCCAAATCTCTATACTGGGACTCTGCATAATTCCTGTCTTGTTTTCTTTTTCCAGCAGTTGTTAGTTTGTTTTAGCTTCCTAGGACAGAACTGTAAGGACAAACATCAACCACCTGCTCTAGTTTCCAACTGGCAGGGCAAGTGGCACACACACACACACATATGGATTTTAATGAAAGTTTTCTATGGGTGGGATACTTTCTTTGTTAATTCTCTCATCCATGAAAAATAAAATAAACAAAAAATATTTAAAAATTATATATGGATGTATAATGGTCATAGTTTGTATCATGATGCAATATATACACTCTATGATCCATTTGTGGTGTACTTAAATGCCTTTATAACAATAATAAATCCAAATCAAGTTTCAAGTTGATTTTCTATCAATGTCCTTAGAATGAGCATAAATTGTCATCTCCAATGGATAAAACAAGTTGATTTACTTTAAATGTTCTTAGGAAAAATATAAATCATCATCTCTAACATATAAATGAAGTAGATTTGTTATCAATGTCCTTAGAACAATATAACTCATCATCTCTAACATATAAATCAAGTAGATTTGTTATCAATGTCCTTAGAACAATATAACTCATCATCTTCAAAGTTATGTATGATTTGTTATCAATTCTCTTATGTGATGACCATAGTAGCATCACAATTTGACAACCATAGTAACATTGCAATGTGTCTAACATGCCCCTCTCATATTTATGTGATGGGCATAGCCTCACCATCGTAATGTGATGAATTTGGCCATATTTTCGCACCGTGACGAACATAACCTTGTCGTTGCAATGTGTTGAACATAGTAATGTTACAATGAGACAAACATTGTAGCATCACAATCTGACAAGCATAGTAATGTTGCAATGTGTCAATCATAGCTGTATCATGTGACGAATAGCTGTATCATGTGACGAACATAACCCGACGTTGCAATCTGACAAACAAAACTAGACGTTGCAACATGATGAACATAGTAATGTTTCAATGTGATGAACACAATAGTGTCACAATCTGACAACCATAGTAACGTTGCAATGTGTCGAAATTATCCCCATCGTCACAATACGATGAACATAGCCCCATAGTTGTAATGTGACAAACATTGCAATATTGTCACAACGTGACGAACATAGCCTTGTCAACACAATGCGACAAACATAACCATATGTTAGGGAGCTAACCCCTCACGTAGGTAGAAAAATATATTCGGATGTAATAAGGGTCAATATTAATAAGGCCTTGCAATAAGGTAGAATAAGTGGGTCTACTAAAAGATTTGACTCTGATGGGTACTTTCCCAATCCCACCACCCGATGTTCCACCTCCTTTGGTTTCCTTGATCAACATGATTTCCACCTCCGTTCATGAAACCCATGCATCTTCTGACCCGTGGATAGTACCCGCACCTGGTGATTTTCTTCGCTATGGCGACTAGATGCCTTTAAGTCCGGTTGAATCCGCTTATTGAGCCATTCAATCGACAAACCCTTCCACTACCTCTCTTGGTGATTTATCTCCTGATCCTTTCCACGTTATTTTTCCTACAGATGAGATGATCATGTCGGTTATGTCCATGGAAGACACTCCATGGGATGATGGGCAACATCGTTCCATCCTCTTCCTGGAACAACACACCTTAGAGAGTTACCAATGGATCTCAACTTCGTCGACCATTGTTGTCGTCTCTTCTATTCCTGAGTCTACACACGATGTGTTATCTGAAGAGAACTTGAGTAACGTTTCACCCACCATCCCTCTCGACATATCCATTAAACCTGGAGTTGTCGAAAATTTTCACATCGGAGCTTCGTGTTCCACCAATGAGGTTGTCATATATGAGTCCCTTTTTCAGGAGTTTCGTGACATCTTCACATGGATCTATGAAGAGATGTCGAGTATTGACCCCGATATTGTTGTACATGAAATTAAGACGTACCCGGGCGCTAAACCTGTCTGGCAGAGACTCCACCCGGTCCACCCTCATAAAACAACCGTTATCAAACTTGAGGTTGAAAAAATTGTTAAAGTTGGTTTTATTTATCCCATGGATTTAACTGATTGGGTATCCAATCTAGTTCCAGTTAACAAGAAACAAGGTACGATTATTGTTTGCGTTGATTATAGGGATATTAACAAAGATTGTCCTAAGGACACCTTTCCCACCCCCTTCGTTGACCAGATCGTCGATGATTGTGTCGGGAGTGAAATCTTCTCTTTGATGGACAGTTTCTCTGGATATAATCAAATTAACTTCTTGCCCACAGATCAAATTAACAAAGAGAAACCGCCAATCAAAGATGTTAATTAATTTAATCCACGAGAAATATTTTAATTTGATTATATCCGGAGAAACCGTTCATCAAAGAGAAGATTTCACTCCTAGCACAATCGTCGATGATCTGGTCAACGAAGGGGGTCGGAAAGTTGTCCTTAGGACAAGCTTTGTTAATATCCCTATAATCAACGTAGACATGGATCATACCTTGTTTCTTGTTAACCTGAACTATATTGGATACCCAATTAGTTAAAGCCACGGGATAAATAAAACTAGCTTTAAGAATGTTTTTAACCTCAAGCTTGATAAAGGTTGCTTTACGAGGGTGGAACGAGTGGAGTCTCTGCCAGACGAGTTTAGCGCCCGAGTACGTCTTAATTTCATGTACAACAATATCAGGGTCAATACCCGACATCTCTTCATAGCTCCATGCGAAGATGTCACGAAACTCCTGAAAAAGGGACTTATATGTGACAACCTCATTGGTGGAACACGAAGCTCTGATGTGAACATTTTTGACAACTCCAGGTTTAATGGATATGTCGAGGGGGATGGTGGGTGAAATGCTACTCAAGTTCCCTTCATATAACACATCGTGTGTAGACTCGGGACGGGAAGAGAAGACAACAACGGTTGACGAAGTCGAGATCCGTTGGTAAATCTATAAGGTGTGTTGTTCCAGGAAGAGGATGGAATGATGATGCCCATCATCCCATGGGGTGTCTTCCATGGACATAACCGACATGATCATCTTGTCCGTAGGAAAAATAAAGTGGAAAGGATCAAGAGATAAATCACCAAGAGAGGTAGTGGAAGGGTTTGCCGATTGAATGACTCGATAAGAAGATTCAACCAGACTTAAAGGCATATGGTTTCCATAGCGAAGATAATCACCAGGTGCGGATATTATCTACGGGTCAAAAGACGCAGGGGTTTCACGAATGGAGGTGTAAATCATGTTGATCAAGGAAACAAAAGGAGGTGGAACATCGGATGGTGGGATCGGGAAAGTACCCATCAGGGTCAAATATTTTAGAATAACCCATAGTTGAGAGATTCATACATGCAGGAAATACAACTAGTACTTAAGCGCACATTTTTTGGCCACCCTTGTAACCCATGTTGGTACGCCTTCGAGTGGCAGCGCATCAGACAAAACCTGTATATAGATCGACCTAGATTTCCTGAAGCCCTCTTTAGATAAACTGATCGGTTACCTGACTGCTATAGTGTCACCGAGAACAACACCCAGGAAGATAATCTCTAGTACCTGGGTAGTCGTGGAGTATGACTAAGGGAACGGTCTAGCCTCCTTAGTTGGTGCCTTGAGATATTGGGCCGAGTACTATTTTTGGGCCCCACATGTATATCAGAGAGCTATAGCATAGGGAAAACCCTTGTTTGTAGAAACCTTGTATACATAACCCTTGGGGACGGAAACAAAACATAAAAAAAACAAGATATATTGCCGTGCAAATGTGTTCGAGTTGCCAAATAAATACACATTTATTCCTGGTTAAGAATTTGGGAATTTCATCACTGCATTATTCTTCAGACTAGAGTATAACTCCATAGGTGTACAAAAAAATAAAAATAAAATTGCACCATTATTTGAGACCTATTCCATTGGATTTATCTCTTCGTCCTTATCACATTCATACCTATCATTTTTCAGCAATTTTTTTTACCCCACCCACCCCTTTACAGTTCCCTCGTCATCATGGCCCATACCCATAGCCAAGACTTGGAATATCACTTCAATACCTTGCAATCTAATTTTACAGAGACCCAACAAGAAGTGAGACAACTCAATTGCAATATTGACACCATCAATCAAAACATGCATTACTCCATCGCTACATCAATCACCAAACTCAAAGAAGACCTCAAACAAGACATGACTACCCAGCTTGAATCTTTCATTTCGATGATCGACACCAAGCTGCATATCCCTACAGATCCCCCTTTATCTGACCCACCTTTGCATACCGAAGCTGAAACTTCCTCTCATTCCCATAATTTTCAACCCCATCACTTTCAGCATGACCTACGCCTTCCACGGCTGGATGTGACCAAATTTGATGGCTCATATCCCACTGGTTGGGTAACTCAAATGGAACATTATTTCTTTTTGTACGACATTACAAATGATTTGGCCAAACTTCGGTATGGTGTTCTCCATCTAGATTAAGAATGTTGGCAATGGTGGCAATGGAGAAAAACTTCCCGTCAAGGGTATGTTGCTTGGACACACTTTGTGGTAGATATTTATGAACACTTTGACACTGACACCAACCATTTAGTCCGTTTGAAAAAGTTGAAACAATCTGAAACAGTGGAAGACTTTATAGCTTCTTTTGAGCGACTAGATTTTCGTACAGAGGGCATGTTTGATGCTTTTTTCCAAGAATGTTTTATCAGTGGCCTTAAGGATGAGATTTTTTCCCATGTCCTCATGGCTCGGCCTCAGATTTGGGTGGAGGCTACTAAAATAGATAAGGAAGCACAACAGGTTGTCTCTTCTCAAAACCAGAAACCCTCCTTTATTCCTTGCACTAAACCAGTAAATCCCCCTACTCCTTCTGCTCCACTAAAGATCCAAAAATTGACTAGCACTGAAATGGATGAATGCCAACTCAAAGGCCTTTGTTATAATTGTGATGATAAATATTTTTCGGGCCACAAGTGTAAGCAATTTTTTTTTTTTATGGACATATCAGAGGATATTTCGGAAGAGGATGTTGAAACTCCCTTTGTGTCTGAGTCACCTGAACCCACTGACATAATCCCTCCCTCAGACCCTCCCAAAGTAGAACCGGACATTTACATAAATGCTCTCACTAGCTTCTCTGCTCCTGAAACTCTCAAGCTAATTGGTTACATGAAGCATAGAAAGGTCATCATTATTGTTGATAGTGGAAGCACCCATAATTTTATTCATCACCGCATTGCCCAAGAAACTCATTGTTATATCCATGCAATCAATAATTTCCAAATCATGATTGCCAATGGTGGCTCCATGATATGTGGAGGGCGTTGTGAAAATGCGTGTCTCCAAATTGGTGACTACCACCTGAAATCTCATATGTTTTCTATCGACATGGGTGGTTGTGACATTGTGTTGGGTGCAGATCAAATAAGGACTTTGGGTCCCATTCTCATGGATTTTAAGGAATTAACCATGCAATTCAACTAGGAGGGCCAACAATATAAGTTCCAAGGCATCACTGTCGGTTCACCTAAGAGCATTAGTTCCCATCACATGGAAAAGATTATAAAGAAAGGTCATTCTGGCGTTATTGCCCAACTCCATGCCATACAAGCAACTGAGTCACCCTCGGTGCCGCAAGACCTCCAATCAATTCTCTCTAAACATCCAGTGGTATTTTCCACTCCCTAGGGAATCCCTCCTTCCCGTGGTGTTCATGATCATTCCATTCCCCTTGTACCAGGAATCCTTTCTCCCAATATCCATCCCTATCGTCACCCATTTTCCCAAAAAAATGAAATTGAGAAAATGGTTCAAGAACTACTTAACGCATGTGTTATCTGCCTTAGTACGATCCCCTACTATTCTCCTATGGTCATGGTTTTGAAGAAAGAAGGTTCTTCACACATGTGTCCTGACTTCCACACCCTCAACAAACTCACCATTAAAGACAAATTTACCATTACTGTCATTTATGACCTCTTGGATGAATTGAGTGGCACCCAGTTCTTTACTAAACTTGATCTTTGTTCTGACTACCACCAGATCGATATGAAAGAGGCAAAAAATTCCTAAGACTATCTTTAGAACTCATGAGGGCCACTATGAGTTTTTGTTCATGCCCTTTGGCTTGTGTAATGCCCCCTCCACCTTCCAAAGCCTCATAAATCATGTTTTCCATCCTTTTCTCCATCATTTTGTCTTAATTTTTTTTGATGATATCCTCATCTATAGAAAAACCTGGACAAACCATCTTACTCATGTAGATCGAGTTCTCCATCTATTCTCTCACCACCAACTTTTCCTTGTGATTTTGGCGCCTCAGAAGTCAAGTTCTTGGGTCATCTTGTTGGCAAGGACGACGTCAGGGTGGATCCTAAAAAGATTGAAGCTATGCAATACTGGCCTCACCCAAAGAATCTCAAAAGCTTGCATGGATTTCTGGGCTTAACAGATAATTATCGCAAGTTTGTTAAGAACTATGGAAATATTGCAACACCTCTCACTACACTCCTTAAAAAGAATTCTTTCACTTGAACTGCAGTAGCTGCTCGGGATTTTCAAACCTTGAAGATGGCCATGTGCACCACTCCAGTCCTGACCCTTCCTGATTTCACAAAGACCTTTCTCTTGGAATGTGATTCTTCAGGGAAAGGAATTGGCGTTGTCCTTATGCAAGAGGGTCGACCTTTGGCCTTTACCAACAAACAACTATCTGAATGAAATTTGGGAAAATCAATCTATGAAAAGGAAATGTTGGTTATTCTTCATGTCGTTGATTTGTGGCACCCTTATCTATTGGGGAAATGCTTCCAAATTAAGACAGATCATCAAAGCCTCAAGTATTTTTTGGAACAACGCATTTCCTCCCCAGAGCAACAAAAATGGGTGACTAAGCTCTTTGGATATGATTATGATATCATTTACAAGAAAGGCAAAGACAATGTGGTTGCAGATGCACTTTCCTGAAAATATGAAGATGAAGGATCGCTTTTTTCTCTCTCCTTCATTGTACCAAATTGGCTCCAAGCCATTCACCAGGAATGGCTACACTATCCCAAAATTTCGCATCTGATACAACAATTTCATTCCAATTCTCCAGTTTCCCCAGGGTACTCTTGGCTCCAGGATGAGCTTCGATACTTTCCGAGCTTCATACTACACCCAAAGCTGGGTACTCCAGGTTTACCAAAACCTATGACAGGGTGAAACGTTCTTTTTTTTGGGATGGTATGAAACAAGAAGTTCGTAATTTTGTAGCTGAATGTGACGTGTGTCAACAAAACAAGCGAGAAACAGTCAAATCTCCTGGAACACTACAATCGCTTCTGATTCTACCTGTTATTTGGAGGGATATCTCTATGGATTTTATTACAGGATTACCTAAATCAGGAAATAAATCAGTCATCATGGTGGTAGTTGATCGCCTTCCCAAGTATTCTCATTTCTGTGCTCTTCAACACCCATTCACAACATCCACTGTGGCTCAACTTTTCATGGATCAGGTCTTCAAGTTTCATGGCATGCCACTTTCTATTGTTTCTGATCGCAAGCCAACTTTCACCAACAATTTTTGGCAAGAACTGTTCAAGCTACAAGGCACCCAATTGCATCTCAACACAACTTATCATCCCCATACTGATGCTCAAAATGAATTTGTCAACAAGTGTTTGGAAACATATTTGAGGTGTTTTGCATCAGAAAAGAAAAATCAGTGGGCTCAATGGTCACCCCTAGATGAGTGGTGGTACAACACTTCATACCATACAACTACCCTCATGACTCCTTTTGAAGTGGTATATGGAAAAAATCCACCTTCGGTTCTCTCATATTTACCAAGTGTCTCGAAGGTCCGGGCGGTTGAGAAAATGCTTACAGTTTGAGAGGCTATTCTCCATACCCTCAAAGAGAATTTGGTCATGGCCCAGAATCATATGAAGCAACAAGCAAATCAAGGTCACTCTAAACGTCAATTTGCAGATGTGGATCATGTGTTTCTTCGACTGCAACCTTACAAGGAAAATTCCCTCAAGGCAAACCATTGTCAGAAGATGTCACCCAAATTTTATGGTCCTTATACCATTCTCAAGCATGTTGGATAGGTGGCCTATAAGTTATCTTTTCCCATTCATTCTAAGCTACATCCTATTTTTCATGTTTCATGCTTAAAGAAGGTGATTGGAGCTAAGTGCCAAACTCAAACCAACCTTCCCGAGTTGGACGAAGAAGGATCCATTTGGATACAACCACAAGTAGTTTTGGACTAGCATGAGCATCACCTGCGTCATAGAACCATCGAGGAAGTGTTAGTCCAGTGGAAAGATACAACTCCAGCAAATGCCACTTGGGAACCAACTACCATTCTGCAACAATTTCCACATCTCAAGCCTTGAGGACAACATTATTTTTAAGGGGGAGGACATGTTAGGGACCTAACCCCTCACATAGGTAGAACAATATATTCAGATGTAATAAATTCAATATCAATAATTCCTTGCAATAAGGTAGAATAAGTTGAATGTAAGAAGAACTAATAGAAGCTTCTGCTTATAGAAGGATCTTCCTCTAGATGGTTCTTTTTATAGACATATTTAGTATAAGTAGGAGTCGAGGGTATGAGAACCCTAGCTTGGATATTAATAGAGCTATGCTCGATCGGAGGTTGCCCCCTTGAAGAGGCAAGTGAACATTGCTCTCAGAATCAAAGTGCTCTTTTTGGTGTTATTCTGATATCATTTTAGTGTTATTATGGTGTTGTTCTGGTTATATTGTTGTTTATCTGCCATTTCTAGCATTTTATTTCTGTTCTCCATACTTTTTATATCTGGAATATTACACCATATTATAGGAATGTGACGAACATAGCCTCGAATATCGCAATGTGATGAACATAACATCGAGACTCTCAATTTGACAAACATAACATCGACTCTCACAATGTGACAAACATAACAATATTTTTGCAATGAGACGAACATGACTGGCCATAACCATATTGTCGCAATGTGATGAACATACCCATATTTTCGTAATGTGATAAACATGACTGGCCATAACCACATTATTGCAATGTGACGAACATAACCATATTGTCACAATGTGACGAACATGACTAGCCACAACCACATTGTCGCAATGTGACGAACATGACGATATTGTCGCAATGTGACAAACATAACCATATTGTCGCAATGTGACGAACATAACCATATTGTCACATTCTGACGAACATGATTGGGCATAACCATATTGTTGCATTCTGATGAACATGATTGGTCGTAACCATATTGTTGCAATGTGATGAACATAGCCTCATCATCGCAATGTGATGAACATAACGATATTGTTGCAATGTGACGAACATAGCCTCGTCGTCCTAATGTGATGAACATATCCTTGTCATCACAATGTGACACAAATATTCTGTCATCATAATGTGACAAAAAATGTTTTATCGTCGTAGTGTGATGAACATGGCCGTTTCGTTGAAATAAATGCCATCTCATCGCAATTTGATTAATATACGACATTTAATTTCATCACATAGCCATATGACATACGATTTAAATACAACATTTATGTTCGTCACAGAACCACTTCTTACTTAAATTTCCTATCATCACAATGTGATGAACATAGACCCTTCATTGCAATATCCCCATCATTGTCAATATGTGACAAACAATATTCTATTATTGCAATGTGATGAACATAGCCCCATCGTCGCAATGTGATGAAAATAACATGTCATCATAGTGTGACACAAATATCCTGTTGTCGCAATCTGAAAAACTTATCCCCTCCCTCGCAATGTGACGAAAATAACCATATTGTTGCAATATGACGAACATGGCCTTGTCGTCACAATTCCATCAATGTAGCTTCGTTGTTGCAATGTTAACAAATATCATATAATCATAATGTGGCAAACAATTCCAAATGTCGCTATATGAATTTCATCTGTAGTCTTGGTCAACCATGGTCATGGCCAACGATGGTCACCTATGAATAAGAAATGGCAAACATGATTAACCATTGTCAACCATGGTCATGTCAACCAAGTTCAACCATAATGAAGGTCATCCATAGTGGAATTGATCCACATGCCTATATGAATATAGGACTCCATAAACTCAATACACAATGAAGAACAAATAATGACCCTTTCTCATTCATTGAGAGAGAGGAGCACCTTTTATAGGAAAGTCTTCTCATGGTTACAATAGAAAAAGATGAAGTGAAAGAAAACTACTAAGTATTACAATAATGAGTGTCAACCATAATGAACATTTATAGAAGTTAACCATGGTGAAGGTCTATAGAAGTTAACCATGGTCATGGTCAACCATAATTAACCATGATCATGGTAATCCAAGGTCAATTGAAATTAATCATGGTCATCGTCAACCAAGGTCAACCATTGTGAACTTTTCCTTCCCGAAGTCAACTGAGTTCTACTAAAGTTAACCATGGACATATTTAACCATAGTATGACCATTGTAAATTAATTTATTAATACTTTAATAATGTATTATTAAAGTATTAATATTTTTTTGATGTTTTAATGTATTAATTCTTTAATATTAATATTGTTTTTATTAACAATATTAATAAATACATTATTAATAATGTATCTATTAATTTATTATTACTTTAATAATGTATTATTGATGCATTGCTTTATTAGAGTATTAATACTTTAACAATGTATTAATGTATTAATTAATTAATTAATTACATTATTAATGTATTAGTACTTTAATATCTTATTAATGTATTACTTAATTAATACATTACATTATTAATGTATCTAGAGTTCTATTGCTATACACAAATCAAAAGTAGTTAAATTTAGTTTTATTGTAATTAAAGTTTATTAATATATTTTGAAATTCAATTTGAATTATTTTGAATTTTGATAAAACTTTAAAGTTTGGGGTAATCTCGAGTTCTATAGCTATACATAAAGAGTCACAAGTAAAACTCTAAAGAATCATAAGTAATCATTTACCCTCTTAAGGTCTGACATCGGTCTTAGTGGACGTTAATCATCATCATCATCATCAATTAATAAGTTACATTACACATTAATGTAAATTTATACTTTAATTCATACATTATATTAACGTAATAATACATTAGTGTTTTATTAATGTATTATTTTATTTGTGTATTGATATTTTATTAATATCTTAATGTATTAATACTTTAGTAATGTTTTTATTAAAAATGTGATAATGTATTAATTAATTAAATTAATACATTTCAATATATTTTAATGTATCAATGTTATTCATAGTCATGACCATAAGAAACCATGATCATGATCAACCATAGTCATTTTCCATAAATGTCTTAATAATTTCCATGAATTAAATACTTAAATTAATACATTTCAATATATTTTAATGTATCAATGTTATTCATAGTCATGACCATAAGAAACCATGATCATGATCAACCATAGTCATTTTCCATAAATGTCTTAATAATTTCCATGAATTAAATACTTTAATGTATCAATGACATTCATAATCATAACCATAAGAAACCATAATCAGATCAACCACAATCATTTTCAATAAATGCATTAATACTTTAATAATGTATTATTAATGTATTACTACTTTGATAATGTATTTATTAAGATATTATTTATTTAATAATGTATTTATTAATATATCATTACTTTAATAATGTATTCTTAATTTATTACTTTACTACTTTAACAATGTATTACCTACTAAAATATTAATGTATTAATAATTTTTACTAAATACATTAACTTCAATGGATTACTACTTTAATAATGTGTTACTTTGTTAGTGGATTAATACATTAGCAGTGTATTTATTAATGTATTTAATGTATTTATTGATGTATTCAATATATTAGTGCTTACTATTGAGGGGTGTGGTTTAGTGGCCAACGGACGTAGTGTTAAAGCGTTCGTGCTGCTAAGCAGTTCACGAGTTCAAACCTCGTCTTATCTGGAGGCCTTATAAGGCAACCAGATACCATCGTAGTTATTGATTCCCCTAGATTAAAAAGATGTATTTAATATATTTTTTTTTGTATTGATTCCCCTAGATTAAAAAGATGTATTTAATATATTTTTTTTGTTTGTTAATTTGTGCGGAACCTGTTGGCTACGCGATTAACCTGTGGCTTGAGAAACCTCGACTCAGGGGCATCTAAGCCGTCAAAATCACCCGGGGATCGTACCCGGCCTGAGCCACACCAACCCTTAACATGGTTGATTTTTTTGTCCCCGCAGGTTTTGAACCGATGACTTTAACAACACGGAGTGGCTTAGCAACACACTCTGTCACCGACTGTCCTACACCTCGGGGACAAGATGTATTTAATATATTAGTCGTGTATTTATTGATGTATTTATTAATGCATTAATATTTTAGTAATGTATTTAATGTGTTAATGTATTGATTGATGTATTTAATGTATTATATTATTAGTGTATTAATACTTTATCAATATATAAATTAATAATGTATGGATGTATTAATTAATTAATGTATTTATATATTAATGTATAAATTACTAATGTATTAATGTATTAATTAATTAATGTATTTAGGTATTAATTTATTTATTAGTGTATTTATTGATGCTATCGTTGTACTCAATATATTAGTAATGTATTTATTGATGTATTTAATAATACATTTAATCTATTTAATGTGTTAATCTATTTATTGATGTATTTAATGTATTACTTTATTAGTATATTTATACTTTCACAATTTATAAATTATTAATGTATTAATTCATTAATACATTATCTTTTTAATGTATCAATTAGTTAATACTTTACATTACATATACATAATGTAAATGAATACTAATTTAAATTAATCCATTAATATTATATATTACATTATTGTGTAATGATGACGATGATGATGATGATTAATGTCCACTAAGATTGAATTGGTCTATAGGACCTTAAGAAGGTAAGTGATTACTTGCTATTTTAGAATTTTGTTTCTATGCTAGAAAAGCATTAAAAAAAGAGATCACCATACTTTTGTTGAGTTAAGATGTTAGAAAGGTTGGTAGTGTGACAAATACATTACGTTAATACATTAATAGACCATTAATTTATATACATTAATATATTAATGTAATACATTAAATTAATGTTCTTCCCCAAAGCCATCCACGTCAACCAACAACCATCAACTAGCAATAATCACTTTATTGCTATTAAATCTTCTTGTCCTATAAAATTAAGTTTTAATTTTTTTTTTTAATTATTTAATTTTTTTAAATAATTAATACTAAAATTTTATAATAACAAATTTAATTTTTATTTTTTTAAAATAACTTTAAAAAATGATAAATTTTAAATTTTGAATTTTAATATTTTTCAAAAATTTAATCTTATGGCCCTCACGGGTGAAGATCAATTCGCAATAGAGTGTACTTTAAAACAACTTGAAACAATAAATAAATATTGAATACATTTTAAATTTTGAATTTTAATCTTTTTCAAAATTTTGATCTTATGGTTCTCACTCGTAAAAGATCATTTCGTGTACTATTAAGAAACTTTTTAGGACGTGGCTGGTTTAAACCTTGTCTAACCTATTTCTCATGCATTCAAGGTTTCAAACCTTGTCTAGCCACTTTGTTGTGCTTAGTAAGTGATTCAAACGTTGTCTAATCTCAAACAAATTTTAATAACTTCATAATTTTGGACTTTATCAATTCCATATATAATAATTATTTATTAAGTTAATTTTTAATGTATTTAGCCATTATGTTTTAAAATCATTTTCATTCTTATAATTATATAATTAAATATTAAATAATTAAATTAAGATATAGTAAATATTTTTTTCATTAATAAATAAATTTAATAATAAATTAGCAATGCAAGTATCTATTTCATTATCTGTAACAACAACGATGTCACTATTTTGGAAAAATTTAGTGCATATCTAAATGATAAATTCAAATTAATGAGACTGAAGGATGTCACTATTTTGGAAAAATTTAGTGCATATATGGATGATAAATTCAAACTAACGAGCACTTCGACCAATTAAAAATTGCTCATATGTGGCCATTTCGCTTGGCATCACCCACGTGACTGTCCGTGGACATTTCCACCACATAGCCAAGCAGGTAGGTGCCCTTTCCTCTCTTTAATTTATAATTAATATTTCCGTTAATGCCATTTATTCATTGTATGGTGTGTGTTTGAGTAAGTCATGGATACTAAAAGACTTCAAAAACTATGGGAGAAAATATTTTTTCATAGTGTTCGAGAACTGGCATCATGTTTTAAGACCTTTAAATTTGACGATATCCATCGTCAAGATAATACTGGAACAATTTTCTTAGCCCGGGAAAGGTTCGAAAGTACTTTTGTAGACCAGACTCATAGTCTACGATGGGATATTTTTGAGAACTGCAGACTTTCAAAATCTATGAAGGATTATGTTATCAAAGAGAGGTTGGAGGGCTACCACAAAATAAAATTTATTTTGGACAAGATTCAAAGTTGGTTCCCTGAAGCCCATGAATCTATTCTAGACATGTGTGTTAAAATGAGTAAGGATATGGGGCAGAGGTATAAGCTAAGGAACAACAGGGTTATGGCCTGCCTCTTAGCGATCTACTAGGTTTATCAGAAGCTAGGGTTGCTTTCTACACCGATGCATGTATAAAATCTTTATATGTGTTCATACATCCCATGGGAGAATTATGAAAGACTTTAATAAAATTGTGTACCATTTATTTACATTTATACATTAATAAAGAGGATTCATTCATGTAAATGTGTTGTTAAAAAAAACCATGTGCTTTTAAAAATGGTTTAGCTACAGAGTTAATTAAGAGGGAAACTAGGCAAATGGTAAAAAATGCCATTCATTCATGTATATGTGCACTTAAAAATAGTTTAGCTATAGATTTAAGAGGGAAAAAAAGACAAATGGTTATTATGTGCAAATTTGAATTTTCGATTTCATGTATATGCATTCATGTATATGTGATGTTAAAAATAGTTTTGTTGTAAAGTTAAGAGGGAAAAACAGATAAATGGTTATTGTGTGCAAATTTGAATTTTTGAATTCATGTATATGCATTCATGTATATGTGCGGTTAAAAATAGTTTAGCTATAGAATTAAGAGGGAAAACAAACAAATAATTATTATGTACAAATTTGAATTTTCGAATAACTGGATTACTCTTCGAATCCAACTGAATTACTCTACTCAGAGATATTTGTGAATATAGAATGACAAATTTTGTAATGAACCTTATCTTCGGTTCACTGTATTTCCCAGCTATATATATACTATATACTCTTCTTTGTCGTCCAGATACAACTTCTGTGTATCTTTATTAAACAATTATAATAACCCAAAATTTGTTACGACTTATATTCACTTGTTAGGTTTTTAACATTATGACAAATAATTCTCCATCTGGGAATGCAACGTGATGCACATATGTATGGTTTACCACATAATTATTATATTAAGTTTATTGTTATGATTTTTGAATGATATATGATTTTTAAATATTATTATATTCAGTTTATTGTTATGATGCACATATCTATTGTTTACCACAACATTAATATAAGGCATGTATTTTTTTTTAAATGATAAAGTATTATTATATTAAGTTTATTGTTATGATTTTGATTTTATTTTTATTTTTATGGGGTCCTTGTTATTATAGTAATGAGTGTTTTGTTACTACTTATATTCACTTGTTAGGTTTTTAACATTGTGACAAATAATTCTCCAATTTGGGAATGCAATGTGATGCACATATGTATGGTTTACCACAACATTATTATATTAAGTTTATTGTTATGATTTTTGAATGTTATTATATTAAGTTTATTGTTATGATGTATATATCTATGGTTTACCACAACATTATTATAAAGTATGTATCTTTTTTTTAAATGATAAAGCATTATTATATTAAGTTTATTGTTATGATTTTGATTTTATTTTGATTTTTATGGGGTCCTTGTTATTATAGTAATGAGTGTTTATATTAATTAAATTTGTTGATTGTATATATTAGTTAACTTGTTGATTGCGATGACTTTCAACATTATTTTAAGATTTAAATCAGTTTTTTATATTACCATTGGTTAATGAATTGAACCTGTGATGACATCTCTTTAATCTGAAATTAATAATGTAGAAAATTAATCTTATTGATTTTAGGGATTTACACTCATGTAAGTAATTATAAGTAAAGTAATTAATCAAAAATACGAAATAGTAAATTAAAATGTATAAAAAATCGTTTGAAGTGACTCATGTGTGTTTCATGTACAAATGGCCCTGCTAATTAATGTATTTTAATGAAAATGGATTTTTAAGGCTTTCTTAAATGGCGTCGTCGGAATATACCTAAATACCAATTTGGCATAGGCTAAAACCCAAATGTAATTCACCTTTGTCGGACACCCTTTTATGTGTAAGAGTCCCCATTGACGATCCTCTAACCGACTACCCCATCCCATCTCTCGACGGACACCCTCTAGATGGTCAACTTTTCCCGCACCACCACCAACTACCTCTTTCCGTCAACCTGCATTCAATCTGCATTCGACGTAATTACTTGCATTCAATTCTCACAGCTTCTTGCATTGATTTCTTGAGAAGCTTGCTCGCCCCCTCCCAAATACTCATACACCCTAGTCGATGAATGAACTTGTTATTTGTTAGGTACCAGATCTATTATAGTAGCAGAAATATGATAGAGAATAATAATTGAACAAAAGAATATATGAAACCACAACACCAAATTAATACCTTTATTGATAGGAAACAATCTTGACTTTCCTCTTCGAGGAGGAAACCTCCAACATAGCTCTTAAATTCTTAGATGACCTATTAATCTTTTTCGGAACCTTGAATACTTTATTTTTGCTTCATCAATTATTTCTTGGATGACTTGTTTTCTTCTCTTTCTTTCTTTAGATATTCAATTGCACTGATCATTTTTTCTCTGTAATCAACTTATGCTTCTTCATACTCTTCCTCTTCTGAATCTGTCTAACATGATGGGAATCTTTCTTCTTGTTTTGTATCTACATATTCTTTGGCATTTTCTAAATCTGTGATGGGTGAAGAATATATGTCATGTAAAGTTCTTTGGTTGATGAACATTTACCAACCTTTTCTCTTATCGGATTAGGTAATCCTTCCCAGATGAAATCCATTGCTATTTTTTTATTCTTCTTCAATTCCTTCTTAGCTACAGTCTTTTCCATTTTTGAACTATCATATCCTGTAACAACTGATAGCCAAATACAATGTCCTTGTGTTTGTAAAAATACTTCCGTCCTTCTTCTCCACATCTCATTCTTAAAACTATTCTAACCATTAAACATTGGTACTCCATTCTAAGAATAATCCATGATATCCTTCCAGTGGTTAAATTGTTTCTTGAAGGAACCGGCTCTGATACCAATTGTTGGATTACTGAGAGGGGGGGGGGGGGGAATCAGTAATAGAGAAATTGAATCCTTTTTAACCACAATATGCAAGTGTTGTATCAATGTAGAATTATCATCCAATAGGTGAAGAGTAAATAAGGAATGAACAAATGAGAAATCATACACATACACAGTACACCAGTGTTTTTACATGGAAACCCAAAGCGGGAGAAAACCACAAAATTCTTTTTCTTATATGTCTTGAAGAATTACATTCATTGGAAGCATCAAATTCCTTTGTTTTCTAGTTGCAACTAGAAGGAGGCTCTAACCCCCTAATTTCTCAGGCTACAACCTGAGGAAAGCTCCAACTCCCCAATTATATGGCTACAACTAGAAGGAGGCTACGATCCCCTATGTTCTCCGGATACAACCGGAAGGTGGATACAACCACTTCTCCTTGCCCCGTCCAACCTCCCTGACGTATAAGTAGAATGATGGAACCACTATCACACTATCACTGTGAGATGTACTATTGGAAACGTGTACCAATCATCCTGAACCAAACAACATGAACCATGCATCAACCATGCATCAACTTGCACTTCAACCTATTATCAACCTGTACCATAAACAAGTGCATCAGCCATGCACCAACCTATACCATAAACAAGTGCATCAACCATGCACCAAACCTATACAAATAACATGTTACAACAACCTTTCCAAACAACCCGTCTCATCAATCTTATCAACCAAATAAGATCTACTCACCAAGATCAATCACCAAGACAATTCTCAAATATGTGCATCAACCAAGCATAACACAACAATTCATAAATATCACCAAGATCAATATGTGTTTTTAATAATATAGCAATACAAGTATGTTACATCATCCATAAACCATGTGTCAACAATACTACTAACAAGTGCCTTTAACCATGTACCAAGTATGTACCAATAATGTATCAACTACTCATCAACTATGACTCATCAATATGTACTGACATCATTAGTTATACACCTCATGTATGTATCAACTCATCAACTACTTGTCTCAACCATGTAACTTACATGTACCTCAACCAAAAGCCCTCATCAATTTCATCATCCAAATCTGATTTGTATATCTGTAATAGACCTGATGTATATGATCACATACCTACAAACCTTCCTTAACTTTAACAACAAGAGACTATCATTTTCATCAAACTTTACTTTAGTCTCACATGACTAATTTTGGATTAGTCAACAACCCTAACTTGAAATAATCATAACTATGTACTTGTTATGAATAAATATCTAAAAATGGGACACAATGTTCTTCAATGTCTTTTATGCAATTCCTCCAGACTTCACTACTTGGAACCTCTAAGAAAAGGAGTTATAGAAAAAAATGGCATACCTTATTGAATTCTAGCTTATTCTAGAGAGCAAATTTGTAGAGCATGCCCTGCACAAAATATTTGTTGTATGGATATGAACATTTTACTCAAAATACTATAGACTGTACTCTAACCAACACATTTGGTCTTACTAAATTTGGATCTTTTATGAAGAATTTATGGCGTTTTTACCTGAAACACATGTTTTAGACTAGTTTCAGGACTAGCCACAAACCCTATTTTCCAAAGAGTGTAACTCCAAAAATACAATGTCTGACAAGCTGAAATTTGTACCACAACTAATTGGATATGTTTTCTCAATGACCTCCTAATTTCATGGTCTGAATCATTCTAGAAAAACATTTATTGCAAAAATGGTGAGATGACCTGTAAATAACATACCTTAGAAAGCATCATCAAAAGAATTAATCCTCCATTGAATTTCAACCTTCTTTACTTCACCTTCCCTTTGAAATTCGGCTTAGATATCCTTTGGTTACCTCAACCACCTATAAATATTCAATATGCTCAAGTGTGATTAAAATGAGAGAGCCTAGCCTCTTATGTATACTCTCCAAGTAACTTCCTTAGAGCGTATTCTAGGCCACTTTGTCCACATAGTCACCTATGTCCAAATTTGCTCAATTTTCCACTTGTCCATGTATCCAATAGCCACTTGACCACTTAACCCATTTTCTTCATTTTAGGGTTAACCTTCTTATAATCACTTTCCATAATTAGAAATTTCTCCATTTACTTTATTATTTAAATAATCCTCCTTGACTTTGTCACTTCACTTTATTATTTAAATAATCATCTTTGATTTTGTCACTTCACTTTATTATTTGAATAATATTCTTTGACTTTGTCACTTCACTTTATTATTTAAATAATCCTCTTTGACTTTGTCACTTTACTTTATTATTTAAATAATCCTCTTTGACTTTGTCACTTCACTTTATTATTTAAATAATTGGTTCTTTGCAAGCACTTTGACTTCTTTGACCTTTTGGGGTTTCAAGCCAATCATATGAGGGTCCTTCAACTTTGTAAGGCCATAACTCTCAAACCATGAAGATTTATGTGACGTTCCACATACCACCGGAAATGACATGACATGTACTATCCATATAAAATAGTCTTACTTGAAAATATATAAAAAAATCATACCATTATACATCAAACAAACTTGGGTCCATTACCCAAACATTTGTGCTACCAGAAGTCACTACCAAAATTTCTTCAAGGGTTGCCATCAATGACAACCAACCCAATTAATCAACAATCTCCCCCTTTGGCATTGATGGAAACACTATGATGCAATACTGAAATCATATCACTCATGTTGCCCCTGGAACCATGCCTACATCTCTGTGACCAACGCTCCCTTTGGAACCATGCCTCTGTCCTCTGCATCTAATAAATCCCCCCCCNCCCCTTTGTCATCAATGAAAAATGTATCTTTCAATTCGGGTCTGCTCCCCCTAACTGACTCATCTGATCTCCCAACCTGAACCGTCCTCTTTATGGTGCTTCATCGTGTACATCTAACACATATAAGATAAGCATTCAAAATCATTCATTTTGGAGTAGAAATAACTCTGAGTCTCTGGCGAAGATACTCAAAGGCTTCATGTGGAAGCAGTTTTGTAAAGATGTCTGCCACTTGTTATTTTGTGCCCACGTATTCAACTCTGATGTTCTTTTCTACAACTTGTTCCCGTAGAAAGTGCTACTTGATTGGAATGTGCTTCGTCTTGGAGTGCATCACCGGGTTCTTCGAGATACTGATGGCACTTGTATTATCAGATTAGATTGAAATGGGCTCATCATACTCAACCTCTATATCTTTCAGAGTTTGTTTCATCCATAGAACCTGTGTACAACATGTTGTTGCTGCAATATACTCTGCCTCGATTGTAGATAAATATATTGATGATTGTTTCTTTCTTAGCCATGATACTAAGCACTCACCCAAGTAGAATGATGCTCCATTGGTGCTTCATCATTGATCAATGCAACCTTCCCAATCTGCATCTGTGTAGGCAATAAGTGATAGATCCTTTCCTTTTGGATACCATAATCCAAACTCTTATGTTCCTTTGAGATATTTGAAAATCCTCTTCACCGCTAATACATGTGATTCATTTGGTGCTGCTTGAAATCGTGCCACTTGTCCAACTGCCTATATTACATCTAGTCTAGATGTTGTCACATATAGTAGGATACCAATCATTGACATGTATTGTCGTTGGTCTGTAGACTTTGAATCATCATCTTTGCTTAACTTGCAACTGACTTTCATAGGAGTGGTAACTAGTTTGCAATCTTCCATTCCGAACCACTTTAACATTTCTCTGATATACTAAGTTTGAGAAATAAAAATTCCTTGATTCATTTAACATATCTGAAGACCCAAAAAGAAGGATAGTTCTCCAAGTAATGAAATTTCAAATTCATTCTGCATATCCTTTGCAAATTTCTGTCTTAACCTGTCATTAGTACTTTCAAAACAATATCATCAACATAAATTTCAATTAATAATATACTACCTTGAGTTACTTTGATGTAGAGGATATTGTTTGTGCTTCCTTTCCATATTTTGTAGGCAGTTTTGTCGTTGTTGTTTTTGAGGGTTACTCTGTTTTGAATGTGAACTGATGTATGCAATTCATGTGTCCAAAAAATATCTGTCAATTTTGAATCCATTAGCATTGTTCTAGCCATTTCCTATGTAATAATCATCCATTATGATACTGTTCCTTTATCTCTGAACCACTCTATGAACCAATCTATGAATCCATGCTCTCATCCACTTTCATATATCTATCCAAACCTGCTAAGTATTCTTACAAATCTATCTTTGTCCATACTGTCCAAGACTCTACTTGCACAATTGTCCATAATGCTGACCCATTTATCAATATATTATCATGAAGTCTTGATTAATCTATCAAACTGTACTTTTGCTAACTAACTGCTTTGGATCTGTCTACTCAAACTCTGCAAGACGCTCGAATGATGGTTCTTTGGTATGTTACAACTATCGCATAGACTCCCCCTGTCTAATATTCATATTGACTGGGAGTCTCTAAGTTGGATGGCTCAGAACAATTCTTGCTCTTATGTGTATTCATCATCATCTTCATTGGTAGATTCATCATCTCTCTGAGCTCTGACTTATTTCTTTATGTCTATGGATTCATCTTTCACTACAATACCTGAAAGTACAATCTCTTGAACCTATTCCTTATTTAGTTTTCCTTCTTTTCTTTCATTTATTTTCCAAACCTTTCTATATCTGACATCCTTCTTTTTCTTTGTAGATTTTTCTTCATTTCGTTTTATTTCCAACCTTGCGATCTTTGGGACCTAGTCTTTTTTCACCTGTTCTTCCTGTTTTATTATCCATACTTTCTTATATCTGATATCAGTGTTCTCTTTAATGGAAGTATCGATCATGCTTCTACAATCACGAGCTATGTGTCCATAGTTATGAAATTTGTAACATTCAATGTTACGTTGGGCCACATAGGCATTTTTTGCTTGAAAGTTTCTTTTATAATCCATGTGATATGAAACCTTATGTCCAACGTTATTACAATAAAAAAAAATGACCATAAAAGAAATTTGCATACCTGGGAGTGAATGATATTTTTTGTGGTGTAGTCCTTTTGAATTTTTGCCTTGACTGATCATGATCATGATTGAAGCTTCTTTGTGGCTTGAACATGGATGGTCTTCTTGAAGATGTATATTTATTAGTTTTCTTAGATTCTGGTTGACCATGATTCTTTCCTTTGAGTACTTCTTCATAACTCTTTCTATTTTCTTCATTCTTCTTTTCTAGCAACGTAGAGTGCTTCTCTTCATTCTCTACAACTGATATGGATATTTCTGTCTCTTCAACATTATTGTTGAGATTGACGATTTTGACTCTTAGTGTGATAACTTCTTCTTCAAGATTCTCAATCTCTTCTTCTTTCTTCATTATCTGAGACTTCATGACCTCTTCTATTCTCTTTGCTTCTTCAAGTTGGATTTTCAATGTAATTATTTCTTCTTCCAATCTTCTCTCTTCTTGACCAAAGTCTTCCTCAAGTTGGTTTAAGTCATTGGTTATTTCCTTGAGATGATCCATCAATAGATTTTCTCTCTTTTCTTCTTCTTCCTTTTGTGCTGCTATGTTGGCTTCTAAAAATTTATTTTCATATTCTAGAGTTTCTTCAATTTCTCTGGCCTCTTCTAGTTGAGATCTTAAATTCTTGATGACCTGTTGATCTTTTTCGGAACCTTGAACACTTTCCTTTTGCTTCATCGATTCTTTCTTGGATGACTTGTTTTCTTCTCTTTCTTTATTTAGATATTCAATTGCACTGATCAATTTTTCTCTGTAATCAATTTTTGCTTCTTCATACTCTTCCTTTTCTGAATCTGTCTGATATGATGAGAATATTTCCTCTTGTTCTATATCTGCGATGGGTGAAGAATATATGTTATGTAACTTATCCCAAAGTTTTTTTATTGATAAACATTTACCAACCTTTTCTCTTACCGGATTAGGTAATCCTTCCTAGATGAAATCGATTGTTATTTTGTTGTTCTTCTTTAATTCCTTCTTGGCTATAGTCTTTTCCCTTTTTTAACTATCATATCCTGTAACAACTGATAGCCAAATATAATGTCCCCTGTGCCTGTAAAAATACTTCTGTCCTTCTGCTCCACATCTCATACTTAAAACCATTCTGACCATTAAACATTGGTACTCTATTCTCAGAATAGTCCATGATCTCCTTCAAGTGGTTAAACTATTTCCTCAAGGAACCAACTCTGATACCAATTGTTGGATTACTGAGAGGGGGGGTGAATTAGTAATAAATCAATCTAATCCATTTTAACCATATAATGCAAGTGTTATATCAATGTAGCATTATCATCCAATATTTTCATAGTAAATAAACAATTTACAGATGAACAATCATACACATATATAGTACAACAATGTTTTTACATAGAAACCCGAAGCGGGAGAAAACCCCAGAATGTTTTTTCTTATATGTCTTGAAGAATTACATTCATTGGAAGCACCAAATTCCGTTGTTTTCCAGGTGCAACTGGAAGGAGGCTCCAATCCCTTAGTTTCTCAGGCTACAACCTGAGGGAATCTCCAACTCCCCAATTCTCTAGCTACAACCAGAAGGAGGCTAAAACACCCTATGTTCTCCAGCTACAATCAGAAGGTGGCTACAACCACATGTCCTTTCCCTGTCCAACCACCCTGACGTATAATTAGAATGATGAAACCACTGTCACACTATCACTGTGAGATATACTGTTGTAAACATGTACCAATCAACCTACACTAAACAACATGAACCATGCATCAACCTGCACCTCAACCTGTAATTAACTTGTATCATAAAAAAGTGCATCAACCATGCACCAACCTATACCAAAAAACCTGTAATCAGCCTATACCATAAACAAGTGTTGAACCTGTACCATGAACAAGTGCATCAAACATGCACCAAACCTTTACAAATAACATGTCACAACAACCTGTCCAAACAACCTATCACAACAAACTGTATCATCAATCTTATCAACCAAATCAGATCTACTCACCAATATCAATCACCAAGACAACTCTCAAATATATCCATAAAAAAAGCATAACACAACAACTCATAATCATCACGAAGATCAATATGTTCTTCTAATAATATACCAATACAAGTATGCTACATCATCCATAAACCATGTGTCAACAATACTACTAACACGTGACTCCAACCATGTACCAAGTATGTACCAATAATGTATCAACTACTCATCAACTATGACTCATCAAGATGTACCAACATCATCAACTATACACCTCATGTATGTTCCAACTCATCAACTACTTGTCTCAACCATGTACCCGACATGTACCTCAACCAAAATCCCTCATCAATTTTATCATCCAAATCTGATTTTTAACTCTGTAATAGACCTGGTGTATATGATCACATAACTACAAACCTTTATTAACTTTAACAACAAGAGACTAGAATTTTCATCAAACTTTACTTTAGTCTCACATGACTAATTTTGGATTAGTCAACAACCCTAACTTGGAATAATCATAACTATGTACCTATAATAAATAAAGATATAAAAATGGTACACAATGTTCTTCAATGTCTTTTATGCAATTCCTCCAGACTTCACTACTTGGAACCTCTCAGAAAAGAAGTTATAGAAAAAATGGCATACCTTGCTAAATTATGGCTTATTCTAGAGAGTGAATTTGTAGAGCGTGCCCCATACATAATATTTGTTGTATGGATCTGAAAATTCTACACAAAATATTACAGACTGTACTCTAAAAAACACATTTGTTCTTACTGAATTTGGATCTATTATGAAGAAATTATGATGTTTTTACCTGAAACACTTGTTTTAGACTAGTTTTAGGACTAGCCACAAACCCTATTTTCCACAGAGTGTAACTCAAAAAATACAACGACCCACAAGTTGAAATCTGTACCACAACTATTTGGATATGTTTTCTCAATGGCCTCCCAATTTCACGGTCATAATCATTATAGAAAAAAAGTTATTGCGAAAATGGTGAGATGACCTGTAAATAACATACCTTAGAAAGCATCATCAAAAGAATTTACCCTCCCTTGAATTTCAGCCTTCTTTACTTCACCTTTCCCCTGAAATCCGGCTTAGATATCCTTTGGTTACCTCAGTCACCTGTAGATATTCAATATGCTCAAGTGTGATTAAAATGAGAGATCCTTGCCTCTTATTTATACTCTCCAAGTAACTTCCTTAGAAGCATATTCTAGGCCACTTTGTCCACATAGTCACCTATGTCCAACTTTGACCAATTTTCCACTTGTCCATGTATCCAATAGCCACTTGAACACTTAACCCATTTTCCTCATTTTAGGGTTAACCATTTTATAACCATTTTGCATAATTAGAAAGTTCTCCATTTACTTTATTATTTAAATAATCCTCCTTGACTTTGTCACTTCACTTTATTATTTAAATAATCCTCTTTGATTTTGTCACTTCATTTTATTATTTAAATAAACTTCTTCAAGGGTTGACATCAATGACAACCAACCCAATTAATAAACAAGAGTAAGGAAGGCATACAATAATTATTGGTTTAGGTACTTGCCAAATCAATCTCAATCTCCATGTATTAGGTTTTCTATCGTAATGTATATTGTAATAAAATATGTTGTTAGACTTACTTGCATTTTTTGTTGGTATTGTTGGCAGCTCTTAGGGCCATGGAGAAGTCCAAGACCAAGAATTAGAGGTGGAGGTGGAGCATGACCTGATTTCTGGAAATGTGAGACTGTGAAATTATGTGGCTTTGTATTTCAAGTGGGTGCATGGTAGCAATAAAGCACATCTTGGGGTTTGTAGAACTTGATAAGGGTGGATATGGTGAAACATTTTGATTAGAATCAGGTTACGAATCTCCTCAACTACACTATCTCTCAATTGTGGGACTTGTAACTCTTTAGTGGGAGCATTGAAAAACGTTCAAGTGCCTGGGATCAATAAACTCAACAATACTACGAGGGCCATCATTAATAGGCATTATGTGTACCATACTTATGAAAGAGTGCACACAGTGGACTAATTATTACTCTATCTATGTTTTTTAATGTCTTGAACGTTACTTAAGTATATTTTATTTTGAACCTTACGATAATTAATGTTTAAATGAATCGAGTGGAAACTCTTCTTAATTTTATCTCAATCTAGTGGGTTTTTTATTGTTATTATTAAGGTTTTTGTTCTTAATTTCACATGGACCCAACAAGAAGTGAGACAACTCAGTGCGAATATTTCCACCATCAATCAAAACATGCATTCCTCCACCGTTGCATCAATCACCGGACTCAAAGAAGACCTCAAACAAGACATGACTACCCATATTGAAGCTGTCGTTTCGATGATCTGCACCAAGTTGCATATCCCTACAGATCCCCCTTTATCTGACCCACCTTTGCATACCGAAATGGAAACTTCCTCTCATTCCCATAATTTTCAGCCCCATCACTTTCAGCATGACCTACGCCTTTCGCGGGTGGATGTGACCAAATTTGATGGCTCAGATCCCATTGGTTGGGTAACTAAAATGGAACATTATTTCTCTTTGTATGAAATTACATATGATTTGGCCAAACTTTGGTATGGTGTTCTCCATCTAGATCAAGAACCTTGGCAATGGTGGCGATGGAGAAAAACTACCCGTCAAGTGTATGTTGCTTGGACACACTTTGTGGCAGATCTTTATGAACACTTTGACACTTACACCAACCATTTAGGTCGTTTGACAAAGTTTAAACAATCTAGAACAATGGAAGACTTTATAGATTCTTTTGAGAAAATGGCTTTTCATACAGAGGGCATGTCTAATGATTTTTTTCGAGAATTTTTTATCAATGGCCTCAAGGATGAGATTTGTTCCTATGTCCTCATGGCTCGGCCTCAGAGTTGGGTGGAGGCTATTAAAAGAGCTAAGGAAGCACAACATGTTGTCTCTTTTCGAAATCGGAAACCCTCCTTTATTCCTCACACTAAACTAGTAAATCCCCCTACTCTTTCTTCTCCACTAAAGATCCAAAAATTGACCAGGGTTGAAATGGATGAACGACAACTCAAAGGCCTTTATTATAATTGTGATGAAAAATATTTTCCGGGCCACAAGTGTAAGGAACCAAAGATTTTTATGGCCATCTCGTAGGATATTTTGGAAGAGGATGTTGAAAATCCCCTTGTGTTTGAGTCACCTGAACCCACTGACATAACCCCTCCCTCAGACCCTCCCAAAGTAGAACCAGTCATTTCCCTAAATGCTCTCACTGGCTTCTATGCTCCCTAAACCCTCAAGCTAATTGGTGACATCAAGCATAGGAAGGTCATCATTCTTGTTGATAGTGGAAGCACCTATAATTTTATTCATTGCCGTATTTCCCAAGAAACTTATTGCTATATCCATGCAGTCAATAATTTCCAAATCATGATTGCCAATGGAGGCTCCATGAAATGTGGAGGACGTTGTGAAAATGTGTGTCTCCAAATTGGTGACTACCACCTGAAATCTCATATGTTTTCTATCGACATGGGCGGTCGTGACATTGTGTTGGGTGCAGACTATATAAAGACTTTGGGTCCCATTCTCATGGATTTTAAGGAAATAACCATGCAATTTGACCAGGAGGGCCAATAACATAAGTTCCAAGGCATCAGCGCTGGTTCACCTAATATCATTAGTTTCCATCGTATGGAAAAGATGCTCAAAAAAGGTCATTCTGGCGTTATTTCCCAACTCCATGCCATACACGCAACTGAGACACTCTCTGTGCCACAAGACCTCCAAAACATCCTCTCTAAACATCAAGTGGTCTTTTCCACTCCACAGGGATTCCCTCCTTCCCGTGGTGTTCATGATCATTCCATTCCCCTTCTACCAGGAAGCCTTCCTCCCAATATCCGTCCCTATTGTCACCCCTTTTCCCAAAAAAATGAAATTGAGAAAATGGTTTAAGAACTGCTTAACGTAGGTGTTATCTGCCCTAGTTCTAGCCACTACTCTTCTCCTGTGGTCATGGTCCTGAAGAAATAAGGTTCTTGGCACATGTGTCCTGACTTTCGTGCCCTAAAAAAACTCACCATTAAAGACAAATTTCCCATTCCTATCATTGATGACCTCTTGGATGAATTGAGTGGCACCCAATTATTTACTAAACTTGATTTTCATTCTGGCTACCACCAGATCCATATGAAAGAGGTAGACATTCCTAAGACTTCCTTTAGAACTCATGACGACCACTATGAGTTTTTGGTCATGCCCTTTGGCTTTTGTAATGCCCCCTCCACCTTTCAAAGCCTCATGAATCATGTCTTCTAGCTTTTTCTCCGTCATTTTGTATTAGTTTTCTTTGATGATATCCTCATCTATAGAAAAACCTGGACAAAACATCTTTCTCATCTGGATTGAGTTATCCATATACTCTCTCAACACCAACTTTCCCTTGTGCTTTTGGTGCCTTGAAAGTCGAGTACTTGGGTCATCTTATTGGCAAGGATGACGTCAGGGTGGATCTTAAAAAGATTGAAGATATGAAAGACTGGCCTCACCCAAAGACTCTCAAAATATTGTGTGGATTTATGGGCTTAATAGGTTATTATCGCAAGTTTGTTAAGAACTATGGAAAGATTGTGACACCTCTCACTGCACTCCTTAAAAAGAATTCTTTCACTTGGAGTCCAGCAACTTCTCAGGATTTTCAAACCCTAAAGATGACCATGTGCACCACTCCAGTCCCAACCCTTCCTAATTTCACAAAGACCTTTGTCCTAGAATGTGATACTTCACGGAAAGGAATTGGCACTGTCCTTATGCAAGAGGGTCGGCCTTTGGCCTTTACCAACAAAAAACTGTCTGAATGAAATTTGGGCAAATCAATATATGAATAGGAAATGTTGGATCTTTTGCATGTTGTTGATCTGTGGCGCCCTTAACTATTGGGGGAACGCTTCCAAATTAAGACAAATCATCAAAGCCTCAAGTATTTTCTGGAGCAACGCATTTCCTCCCTAGAGCAACAAAAATGGGTGACTAAGATCTTTGGATATGATTATGAGATCGTTTACAAGAAAGGCAAAGACAATGTGGTTGCAGATGCACTTTCCTAAAAATATGAAGATGAAGGATCCCTTTTTTCTCTCTCCTTCATTGTACCAGATTGGCTCCAAGCCGTTCGTCGAGAATGGCTACACGATCCCAAAAGTTCACATCTAATACAACAATTGCAGTCCTATTCTCCAATTTCCCCAGGGTACTCTTGGCTCCATGATGAGCTTCGATACAAAGGTCATTTGTATTTAAGTAAACAATCAAAACTTAAATCCACAGTACTTTATGAGCTTCATGCTACACCCATAGTTGGGCACTCCGGGTTTACCAAAACCTATGACAGGGTCAAACGTTCTTTTTTCTGGGATGGTATTAAATAAGATGTTAGTAATTTTGTAACTGAATGTGATGTGTGTCAACACAACAAGGGAGAAACAGTCAAATCTCCTTGCACAGTACAACCGCTTCCGATTCCACCTGCTAGTTGGAGGGATATCTCTATTGATTTTATTACAGGCTTACCTAAATTGGGAAATAAATTAGTCATCATGGTGGTAGTTGATCACCTTTCCAAGTATGATCATTTATGTACTCTTTAACACCCATTCACATCATCCACTATGGCTCAACTTTTCATGGATCAAGTCTTCAATCTTAATGGCATTCCACATTCTATTGTTTCTGATTGTGACCCAACTTTCACCGGCAATTTTTGGCAAGAATTGTTCAAGCTACAAGGCACCCAATTGCATCTTAGCACAACTTATTATCCCCAGACTTTTAATATCCCTAGGCCAAACCCAATTGTAATGTAAATGAAAATGTACTTAAGCTGGTGACCTGTTTGATATCATTTTAGTATGCACCTTTCATGGAATAGTGCACGCATGTACTACATAGTAAAATGAGGAAGTGCACACATTCCAGGATACCACGCACAACAAATTAAGTGCACACAATTTTTAGGCTAGCGAGCCTTTGTGTATATGTTGTGTTTTATAGGCTGGTGAGCTAGTTTTGTGATTATTAGGCTGGAGAGCCTAGATGTTAAAGGCCAGTGCACCTACTTTTGTATATGTCTCAGCATTAATATAAAATACATCACTTTGCGTAGACCGACAATGATAAAAGAGTATGGGGGACTAAACTCCACTAGTTAGGAAAAGGGAGGGATAAAAGTTAAGGAAAAGGGGCTAAGCTAGGGAGCTTAAGCCAAAAAGGAATATTATATTAATATTTCTTAAAGTATAAAGTATGGATAATTATTTTATCCTAAGTTCTAATGTTGGGGACAAGTGGGCCAAAGTAGCTCCCAAGATGACAAGTGTCAAGTTGGGGACATGCATACATATTGTTGGGACTTAGTTCATTTTCCTATCATTCTTTCCATCATTCCCTCCATCATTCAGTCATGCAGTGAATCATCCATGAGCATTCACACACCCATTGAGCTATCCTTCGTACCTTCATGTCACTATACCTGAACTTGGATCCATACCCATAGTTGTTTTTGTAGCTGGTTAGGTTGGGAGCTGGACTGAAGAAGCGGGTTGTCAGGCCCGTGGGAGATTGAAGAGGCGGGTTGTCAGGCCCGTGAGAAATTTCTCTCTAGGTGAGAGAATTGTTGGGAATTGATTTCCTTAAAGTGCTAAACTGCAACTACAGGGCTCTAAGACTTCCTGTTCGGCCTTCTACTGAAGCCCAAAAAGGAAGTGGGGCAGCCGAAGGACTGTTGAGCAGAGAAGGGGCACACTTCCTGGGGTGGGATAGGCATGTGGGGAATGAGGGACTGTAGGCTGTTATTTTGAGTTGGCACCTGTGACGTAGTCTTTCCTGCTGTCTATGAGCCATTAGCCTGGTTAGGAATCCCTTTACCCAGGTGGATTTTAGTCCTAGCTTAGGGGTGACCCACTACTAAGAGTGATGAGCAGTGTGGTCTAAGGTTGGGAGGTTCGTGGAAGGTCTGCACGCAGTTGGTGATATTCTTTCCAAGATAAGTGCCAATTGTGTGATAAATTTACATGTTGCATTGTCATTTACATGTTTATTTTTATGGGTTTATCCTATGTGTGTTTATAACTGTCTTTATATTCATGTTTATTTCCTGTATATGCTGGATGTGTATGTTTACTATTATTTCAGTATGAATATGTGCATTTACAGTATGGATTTGTCTGTTTACGTTTATATATAAATTTTCACAAGAGTTATGTGTGTATATATTTTAATTGCATGCAGTTCAAAAAATTTATGTGGCATGGCTCAGTTGGATGCTGGGTATGTTATAGTATGTTCCGCAGAGAGAACAAAAGAGTTATTCCATGTAGCATGGACCAGCATGGGTGGTCAGGGATGTTACAATATGGTATCAAAGCTTCAGTTTTCAACACTGAGCCTGGATGGGTCGAGCAAGTTGAGTTGAAGCGAAATTTCAGAAAATATTGATTTCAAAGTGGCCAAATTTCAAGTTACAAAGCGTCCATGGTAAAATTTAGAAGTAACGACGTGGAATTGGAAAAAAGACCCAATTTATGTTGTTAAATTCATGGGGAAATTGAGAAATTCGGCCAAGTGGTGAGGTATTATTGATTTAATATCTGTTCTAGCAAATTCAGACCTGAAATTGGTTGAATTTGAAGTTACAGTGAAGCCATGATAGATGGAGCGAGATTTGTAATTAAAATTCTCAATTCGTGAATGGAGTTTGGAAAAATTCCATTCCATAAATGTCAAATCATAACGATTTGTTTTTGTAGAGGTTGAACTTGTATTATCGGGGTGAAATTGAAAAAATTTCATAGTTGCAAAGTGTCTATGGAAGAAATGGGGAAAAAGTTAAGCAAAAGCCCCAATTTCTGCAGCAAAATTCACGAGGAATTGATGCGCCTAAAAATGAATGTGCACAGGTGGGCACACTAACAACACATGATGCACAGTAAAAATCTTCTAATATGTGAAAATTGGGCATTGCACGAAAAAATGTTGGTGTGCTGGTGTGCGCGCTAAATTTTCGTGCCGCATGGAAAAATGTTGGCGTGCTGGTGCGCGCAGTAATTTTTGGCGTTGCATGGAAAAATATTGGTGTGTGGGTGCGCGCACTAAATTTAGCATTGTGTGGTGTGCGTAAACATAAGAAGGTGTATGCGGTTTGAACACACATAATAATGGCACACAGGGTGTATGCAGTATTGGCAAATCGCAGAGGAGTTTGGTTGGTGCGCGTGCAATGTGGGTATATGTTGTCGCGTGATAGTTTAGTTAATGGTGCGCGTAGAGTATTGGTGCACAGTGGGGGAATATTAAAATTTGGCATGGTGCAGCGCGTAGAGTGAAATGTGCGTAGAATATCAGCGCACGATACAAAATTGCGTGCAACAGGTAATAGTGCAAGAACCAAAACTGTGCGCAGTGGATATTGGCGCGCGACACAAAAGTAATGTGCACAAGTTATTGATGCGACAGAGAAGTGGTGCATAGTGTTTATAGGTGCGCGGATCATGATTTACCTTGTGGTGTTGCGACGCATGGTAAATATGGGTGTACAAGTTGAAAATTATGTGTGAGAAGTCGTCTGGATGGTGAACAACAACAAAAAACTAGCGATTTTACCGGGATCTATCAAAATACTAAGGGTCTGGTCAGCGACGGTACCTGTCGTCTCGAGAACAATCGAATGGTGCTCTGCCTAGCGGTTATTCACCGCTGCATGAATCTGATGGGCCTTGCCCAAATCTCCCACGATAGTGGGTCCAGCTGATCCAAATGCTCTAGTCCTCTCCACTGGGCAGTCGCGTTGGTATTGTGGCTCCTCGCAAGTCCAACACCCCTTCTTTGGTCCAGTACTCCTGGTACCCGAAGTAGAAGTTGACGACCCATTGGCCTGGAATCCTAGTCTATTCTATTGAACAGGCCTAAACTGCTTCTCCTGTTGTTGATGTTGTGGTCCCTGATAAGGAGTCCACTGCTGAGACGTTGGTTGCTAAGGTGTAGTGAAAGTGGATCCTCTCTGGAAGCCACGATATCCTGGCGTATGTCTAGATGGTGTCTGATGTTTCTGCACACCAGATGATACCTACCCTGCTAGTCTCTCTGGAGTCCTGCTCTGACCCTTGTTGATAAGCTCCTCCTCTGCTATGAGGGCCTTCTGGAAGGCATCACGCAAGGTTTGAGGCATCAAAATCCTAACCCTTTCATGTATGCTGACATTAAGGTCGAACAAGAACTTGTTGACCTTATGTTTCTTGGTATTAAGATGTGGAGCATACCGAAGCAATTCCATAAAACGAGCCTCATACTCGGGCATCTTATGGTTGCCTTGTCGCAAGGCGTTGAACTCGTTGAGATGACGCTTAATGAATTCCTATGATAGGTACCTCTCTCAGAACCATTCCTTGAACAATTCCCATGACACGTCTTCGATGACCATGTTCAATTGTGGCAGGAGTGTCTTCCACCATAAAAGAGCGCTCCCATTCAGTTGAAATACTACCATGTGGACCTTCATGTTGAAGGTATAGTAGCGAAGTGAAAAGCACATCGCCATATTCTCCAACCATACCTCGGTGGTTGCGTCGTCCGAGGCACCAAAGAACTCAAGAAATTTGACCTTCTCGAGTTCGTGGTGAATGCTACCAGTACCGACCGGAGCGTGCGGCAGACCCTCACAGGGGGTCGGCACCCTGGCCTCATATTTGTCCAAACGGATGATCAGTGCCTCAGACATGTGCTGAAAGGACCTCATCATCCCAACCACATCACTCATCATTATCTTCTCCTGCCCGACAACCTGTTCATCTCCCTGGGGGTTAGACCCCTCAGGCGTGGATGCTACTGGAGGCGTCGCGCCTCCTCCCCTACCACCTCATCTTCTGCCTCCACGGTGTCCTCTAACCATGATTACCTGCATTAATACAAGTCAACTTAATTAGCAACATTATAACCAAATATCACATCAACAAAAGTAGTAGTGATCCCAAGTCATGGGTTGAACCCACTCTAATACCATATGTAACATCCCCAATCGTTACGACTACAAGAAAAGTAGAAAATGCATTTTTTGTTTTTTCTTCTTGTTTTAGGCAGGAAGGAAACAACGAAAAATAGTTGAACCACACAACCTGACGATGAACACAAGCACACATATCAGGCAACATACAACTACTAATCCACGTACTAGCACAAGAGAAACTGGGTGAAACATGAGTAAACCAACAGATAGAAAATGCTACCCACACGACACAACAGCCTCGATGGCCAGTAACTAGAACCTTGATGGCGCGCAACCAAACGCATGAAGGCGTTACATCCCAAGCACCAACAACAACTACAACAAACAAGCACCCGCAACAGGTAGCATAGACTCCAGCCAAGTTATCACTCACCTCTATCCGTTAGGGAGCGCAATGATCCCCTCCTCAGGAATCATGTGATCGCCCAGTGATAGGCGTGAAAACAACCATGGCACAACAACCTAACTGGACCAAGGAATCCAAATAAATCCGACGTGCTAGGATCCAAAATAACTGACAAGAAGACTACACTTATGCGCCCAAGAAACGAGTCGGCCAGATGCAAATGACATCGCTCAACAAATTGTGCAGGCTATTAAATGACTCGATAATAACCATAGACCATAATTGTTAAGTGATCAAAATCTGGACCAGGGGTCAAAATTTAGCTCAAAATCAAAGTTCTCAAAATTCCTCAAAACGAACGGGTGTGTATCCCTCATTGTAACGAACCCAACGCAACTCGTTTGGGTTCAAACGGACGTCGGATGAGTGAGATATCGCGATTTGTTCGAATCGTTAAACAGGTAAAAAAAAATGTGTTGACTGTACAGTCCGTATAGTCCATACGGATGCTGACGTGGCAGAGGCCATACGATGACATGGTCGTCCATACGCTGAGGTGGCAGTTGACGTGGCAGATATTGGTTGGTAGATGTGGACGAATAGTCTACTGACACGTGGCATATTTTGTCCAATGGTTTGGTGCCACATGGCCCAGTCATGGGATACCATGTGGCACCCTATTATGGTTGTTTGGTTGTTAGTTTTAAAAGTTTATGGGGTCCGTGGGGATCGAACCCTGGACCTCCAATACACACCATAGTCTTTGCAAAGGCCACCAACCAATGCGCCATAACATGTTGCTTATTATATATATGATTTTATATATATTTGAATTTGATTTGTTTAATGGTTGGCACAGGGGTCCGGGCTGGGGCTTAGCCCCAGCCCCTGGTCGCACAAGCCCCCAGTCACACACACCATTACATATGACCGACGGTTCATTTGCGCGCGTGGTTGGATTTGTTAATGGTTACAACACCATAGCCCCAGTCGTATACACATATTGCATATGACCATGTCTATTTGCGTGCACGAAGTTTGGATTTTGGTTTAAATGGTTACAACCAATCATTCGCTGGACACTTGGCGCTTAACAGTTGGTTTTAAAGGTTAGCCCTTTTTGCGCTAGCATGAGGTCACATGGTGACCCTTATGACCACGACCTATGCGGTTTGGGGGCCTAATTTCGTTAACGATTCGACAGTTTGACCGTTTTTGCGGTTACACGTCGGTGCTAGGTTTTAGCACGATTTTTTGCGTGTGTGCTAGGTTGGCCACACAGAGGTGCGTTTTGGTGAACTAGAGACAACAAGCTTGAAGGAGGAAAATGGCAGGAGGCCTAACTTCTTCATTTTTTGGCCAAATGAGGTGCCAAAAAAGCCTAGCTAGAGGTTTTTGGATGTTCTGAATCCATTGGCACTGTTTTCAAAGCCATTTGAAGACTTATTTTGCAGGTTTTTCACCATTGAAGTTTCAGAGAGCTCTAGGGAGCTTGAAGCCCTCATTGATTGAGGTCATGGTCAAATGAGCCCATGTCTGTTTTATGTGATTGAATAATCATTTTTGGCTAATTGTTATGCTTTGAACACATTGGGATAGCTTTCAGATCCATTTGAGGACTTTTACAGGTGTTTCTGCCACAAAGAAGCCCAGGGAAGATCAAGGCCACATGTAGAAGAGGTCATGCCCGGATGAGCCATGATCCGTATTCAGAGTTCTATTAGTCATTTTTTGGGTTTTTATGTATTCTAAACCCAATGGTACAGTCATAATTTCCATTGGAGTTGAGAAACAACTTGTAAAAGAATCTTTGACAAATTAATCCCAAAGAGCCAAGTCCATTGAAGGAGGCTCAAGGAGATGTAGCCCAGAGAGGGGTGAACTCCTTTATCATCTTGTTATTGTTGTGAGTTTGCTGGTTATATTTGTTGCAAGTTATGTGTCTTGTGTATTTATTTAAAATACATATTTAACCATTTAAAGGAAAAATTCCTCACACGTGAACATTTAAAATAAGATGCATAAACTTGGCACATAATCTATCTTGCATATTTTAACACATTGAGCAAGGTCCTGAAAACTTTATTTTTATGAAGTAGAGGGTGCTTGCATAGCACAACAAGTCAGCCCACTATTTTCAGATCATTAAGCATGTTGTCTAAGTGTGAGTAGTGAACTAAAATAACCAACAATCCTATTATCTCAACATTATAATTTGTCTAACAAGACATCATATTATTTAGTAAATCAACAACAAAACTTGCAAGTCATGTATTGTTAATAAATGTTATTATCTCCCTGTATAACAATCTACCTTTATTTTCCTCATGCTCTACCCACTCAAGGGATGTGTTATTTAAGGTGATTATGTATTATATATCGCCCATTTATATACTAACTCTCTGCCACACATTAGATATTATAAATCTTGGTCGTACATTAGCTTTAATATCTAATAAAATTGTTATGCTACCAAAATAAATGTTGCGCTAGCCAATAATAAAATTGTTGTGTTGGATCACTATATGCATTTAGCCATCAATGTAACGCTGTTTATTTTTACCGTGGTTAACAAGAACGGATTTAGCAAAGTTAAATTATAGGTCTTTGTCATGTACGTTATTGTATTGATTCACTGTCGGTTGACTGTTTGCTGGATTTAATGTTGCATGAATTTACTAAGAAAAATATAATATATGTTGTTGTTTAAATATCTGATAGGAAGAATTAATATATGATATCTCTATCATTCCATAATTGAAATCGCAGGGTGCAATATATGATAAATGAAATTAGTGTAAACCGATATATAGTGAGAATAAATATCGCAGAGTGTAAGATATGATAAATGCCAATTAAGAAATTTGTTGGGCGAATAAGATATTATTGTCTTATTATCGTATAGTGTAACTATATAGTGTAATAAAAAATGCAAAGTGTGAAAGCAACCCAAAAAGCTATCCGTTTAGCTATCAAGTTCATAGTCAATACTCAAGATTTTGTTGTCGGCAATCAAAGGAATCATTGTCCATTAATCAATGCAGAGTTATAGCTACTCCTTATAACGCTACAATGTCATTCAGAAATAATTATAATAACTTTCTCAATTGTCCTGCAATGTCATACCATCAAGAATATTCTCCAATAAATCGTTATCTAGTATTGTCAGAGCCATTAATATTATATTGTTAAACCTTGAAAAATGAAAGTCTAGACTTGATTGCTGTAAAAAAGAGAAAACGTTGATTGTGTTATGGCATTCCATCACCAGAATTGTTATACCCTACATTTGTACATATAAATCTTTGTCCAAAGCATATCCATGAAATACATATAATTTGTTGCCACTAAAATGTTGTCAATCAATTCATTAGGTTTTATTAATGACAAATCGTTGAGTTTCATCCCAAATCATTGGGTTTCATTAATGAAACTTTCCATAGTTTTATCATCAAAGTCATTGAGGTTTATCAATGAAAATCGCAGTCAATAAAAGTAAAGAAAACACGTTGTGTAAATCAAGAAGAATCGCACTCAAAAATGGGTAAGTTCTCAGTGGGAATAGCGTGTGACTTCGCAGTCAAGAGATAGGTAAATTCACCTTCAAAATATATTAATTTGCAGAGGGAAACTCGCAGTATCAATGTGTCAAATCGCAGTATCAATCACAGTATTGAATCGCTCGCAATGTTTCATAAATCGTTGAGTTTTAACATAAGAATGGCGCTACATTTTATCAAGAAAATCGCAGTCAATACAAAGGGAAAATCAATGTCAATGAAGTAATAAATCGCAATATGAAGAATGTAATAAATAAAGGGTAAATTCACCGGGTACATTCGCCAACAAAATACATTAAATTACAGAGGGGAATCTCGTGGTTGAATGCTTGCAAGGAGCCACAAAATTCATAGTGGTTACGTATCCAGATTGCAGAGTATAAGAGGGAGTTGTTGCGCAATTTTAAATACAATCGTTATGTGCAAGTTGCCAAGGAGAGTGGGTTGAATGTTGGGTAAATGTGGGTGAAAACACAGTGATCGTATGCCGAGATCATTTAGAATACAGGGGTGATATATCAAAATGTAGATCCCAAAGCAAACGCAGATATCAAAACGTAGAGGATATTAAGCGGTTCGCAGGGGGAAAGATAAACAATACGCTAAGGTATTCAACCACTAGAAGGTGCAAGACAATCATTCAACCAGGAACAATCAACAGGGGTAGACAGCTGGGCAAAAACATCCTTCGCTCATCATCCACACATAGGAAAGCAGGGCATTAGAATATATAGGTCGCTGTGCACCGAAGTGTCGACCGTCGATTCAGCTCCTGGCTGACTTCTCAAGCGTGGACTAATGATATAGGGATGAGGATGAAAGATAAGGCACAATCTCTTCAAATAATCAATAAACAAAACAGAACAGTCATAGAAAGCAAGGATTGGTGGCCAAGGAAATCAATTCGATGCAGTGAGCGTAAAGCTATGATGACTTTAAGTTCTCGATTAAAAACACTAAGTAAAACACTTTTATTCACACAATAAAAAGTACAGAAATGAAAGCGCAAGAACAATAATTATCTACCATTCAAAATAAATGCAGGTGTACCATAGCCCAAGGTGACAGCTCTGAGTCGTTGTCCTGTGTGCTCCGTCCAACTCTTCCTTTCCAACCAATGTGAATTCACCGGTACCTCACAGCCAACGCTAGGGATACTCTTCTTCCCCCTTATCCCCCTAAGCCGCAAAGGGGCCACGCGCACTATACTAAAGAACAACTAGTGCCCAGCATGCCTCACAAGGCCGAGCTACCACTCGTTAACTGAGTTGGGTATCCAAACTCGCACAAGATGAGTCAGTGAAGTAAAAATATTTGCAACGTAACGTTATGCATGAAGAAGACATCCATACTCCTCCTCCATCCTTTTTATAGAGTTTCTAAGTGATTTCTTTCCCAAATTCCCATTTAATTTATTTTTCATTAATTTAGTTCAGAAAAACTTCCTCCGTACACATGTCACCCATCCCCCCTAGTTGCCACTAGAAATTAAATTCATTATTTATTTAATTACTCCTATTTCCCTCACCCACCTAAAAGCATTCCTAGAATTGCTCCTAGGTGTCCCCATATTCCCTTACACATTTTAATAACTTACGCCCTTACTAAATTCCTAGTTGAGTTCAATTTAGAAAGTTCTTAAACGCGAGATTCCTTACTAAGTTAGTCATTTTGCTTTTTCCTTATGTTTCCCTTTTTCTTTATGTTTCCCCTTTTTCCCTTAGTTTTCTAATTCTTTTAAGTTTCTCTCTTTTCTCTTTTTATCTAAAACTCAAATTAGCAAGTGTAGAAAAATTATCTTTTACCCCTTTTTCTTTTTAATTAATAAATTTTAAATTAGCATATGTAACAAAACAATCATTTCCCTTTTTTTCTTTTTTCTTTTTTAATTTAAACCCCCAATGTAATTTGATTTTTAATAAATTATTTGAATTTCTTACCCCCTTCTCGTCACATGTTTAATTATTATTATTATTATTAATATTATTTTTCACCACAACTATCACTGAGACATAGATTTTAATTTCCTAGGTTGGGCGACATTTTTATTAGGGAAATTGTTTTTAAATCTTACTTGTCATGTCATTCAATTTAAGGTCAACTAGGTTTATTCACTTACCCATTGAAATCGCGACGTGCCCTTCAGGACGCACTTGCTGCTCCAAGGGTGTCACTCGTATTTTCGGTTTTCCTTGCGCTACATTCCCTTCAGGATGCACTACGTGCTCCAAGGGTGCCACTCACCTCTTGACTGACTTGGTAGACATCAAAAACCCCTGAAGTCAATACTCTTCCAGGTGATCTTGTGGGAGACTAAGGCCCTCTAAGGAATAAGGCCCCTGCCTTATTGCGTGCCCCTTAGAATCACCGTGAGAGACTATCGCAGTCTGCCCTCATGGCATCATGGGTCTTCTCGAACTAGGTAATCGTTAACCTGTAGTTCGAGCCACAACGAGAGTGATAGTAGGTTGTGGTAGGGTTGTTGTCCACACCTCTCCCTCAACATCTTTGGTTATCGTGCGTGACCCATCTACTCTACATGTGAGTCTGGTCAACAAGCTATCGTCAGCATACATCATCAATGAATCATGTCAGAAATAACATCAATCATCATAACATCTAATCAGATGTGCATATGTCATATCAACAATAATCAAAACCCAATAGTCCACTCCCTGACTCGATCCGGAGTCCAATGGGTTTCATTGATGCCTCTGCATCCTCGAGGTCCAAAGTCTTGCACACTTAGGAGAACCCAATCAATACCACATGTCTATGTAAATACACAAAATAACATATAATCACATCCATAATGTCGCATAATCATAATCAATGGCCAATAATATAATAATCTGGATCACTTGCAAGCAAGTGTCCTCAAAGAATAAGTTTGCTCAGTACGCACAAGAGCGGGATGTTAGACGTTTTTCCACTTAAAAACATTTTTACTCTTAACTAAGAGTTAAACTCATTTTGAATTTTACTATCTTTTTAAGTTATGACTCTAAAATGTTCTCCACTTATAAATTTGAATAACTCCATATTTTTTTTTTAACTCACAGTTGATAAATCAAGATGAGAATTGAACTTGAGACCTCCTTTACATATTTCTTTCCATTTACCTGACACTTACCAATCGATATACACACCTCAAGGTATTAAATTAATATTTGATATACTCACCACTTATATATAATTATTTATGACAAAATTTTATTACCCTTAATCAAATATTAAATATAATTTATATTTTAATATCTTTTCAAGTTTTAGATTCTTTTAAATCTACATCAATAATAATTTCTTTAACTACTTTACATCAAATAACGTTATTTATTGAATTACTCTTTCACATAAAGTAAAATTATAATAGGGTTCTATGCTAGATTTAGTAGTATTGAATTGATTTATATTAGAGGAAGCTCTTCTACAAAACTTTAAAATTGGATTTGTTTGTTATTCTTTATTAATATTAAACACAATTCAAACTTTAGCATCTTTTCAAGTTTTGGATTTTTATGAAATCCACATCAAATAATTAATTTTAGATTAAATAATTATTTATTGAGTTATTTTTTATTGAAGTATTATTTGATATAAAGGTAAAATTATATGATAGGTCAGCCTTAGTAACATTAAAATTTAGGGTTCTTGAGGTGTAGGATAATCGATGACAAAGTGTGTTGTTAAGGTGTTCTGTGATGTTAAAGTTACCGGTTCAAAACCTGCGGGGACAAAAAATCCATCCATGTTATGCGTTTGTGTGGCTCAGGTCGGGTGCAATCCCCGGGTTATTTTGATGGCTTAAATACCCCTGAGTCGCGGTTTCTTAGCCACAAATTAGTCTCACATGTCACGGACAAACTAACAAACAAAAAAAACATTAAAACTTAATAATATTGACTAATTAATTTATACGAAAGGGTTCTTAACCAGATTTTAAAAATTGAATAATATTTTATAATTTTTAATTGAATATAATTTTTAGATTTTTTAACTATATTAAATAATTAACTTTTTATTAACACTATCAAAATAACTAGTTAGCTAGGTACTCTTGGTGTAAAGTGAAATTATAATCGATTTTTATTTGATATAACTTTTAATTTTTTTTATAATATGTATATTAAATAATTAATTTTGTATTAACATTATCCATTACTCTTTTGATGTAAGGTGACATTAAGATGACATTATAATAAGGTGGTACTGAGTATTATTATATATGAATAAGTTTTTAAACGTGATTTTAAATATTAAATAAAATTAAAAAAAAAAAATTATCCAATTAAAATTATCATTTTACTTTAATATTTTAATTAGTTGATTACAATTTATTTAATTCCAACCATTAAATATGGAAGATTAGAATAGGGAGCTTCAGTTTACCGAAATATATCATATGATTCTTATACTCTAGTTACAGAGTAAGCTAAATAGGAGTAGGCTAACTCGGGAGCAATCTTCCCTC
>ML784891.1:448718-467845 GCA_009831015.1 Picea engelmannii | reverse complement strand
GAATGGAGTCGGGAATTATGTCAATATATCATGGCATGCATGTGACATAGACCAAGTAGTTGGTACAGATCCACCGGGGCCGGAATACATGCCGGAGTTAGGACACTCGGGAGGGAAGATTGCTCCCGAGTTAGCCTACTCCAGCTAAATATGCTATCTTTTGAGTTTTTGATCACCGCATACGTCCCATCTCTGTGAACCTCCGACGTCATCGATGTTTGTGCCTCGATCCGGCGTAGACCTCCCCTCTCGCGTCATTTTCCATTTTCGTTTCTCAGCCGTCTGTTTTCTTTTTCGTCTACCATTTCTCCATCGGCATAGCATAGTTGATGGATGTATGAATAAATGGGCAGGCTTCATTTCAAATTTAAATTTCCCTCTATTTCAGGAAGCGTCGGATCACTTGGAGAAGAAGTCGTAAAAGCAAGCATGAAGAGTTGTTTTCGATGGTCGACTGTCTTGTCATGAAGGATGAAGAGATATTTTCAATCGTGTGGAAGGAGGGATCGGTGGATCTGGTGAAAGTGGCCACAGTAGTCCACTAGTTCGACCTCGAGACCTTTTACTCTCAAGTTAAACAAGTCCTTCCCAAACCAGGCATGTGATCTCCATGTGGACTTACGTGAATCGAAACGTCAGTAGTGATGTGGAATCAACGAGAATCCGAAAGACTTATTTTCATCACCACTTTTCACTTGTGAAATCAATGAGACAAGAAGCCGAAAAATCTTGAGCTTGAGCGCACATTCCCGATCTATTTTATTACATTTTCACATCTGATGGAAAACCTTAATCTTGATACATCCTTGGCGTCCGCCTCCATCTCTCCATCCACCCTAGATGGAAACATCATCAACCATGGTTATGATGTGTTTATAAACTGTCGTGGCCCTATTTTTGGAAAAACCTTGGCCAACCATTTCTACCATATCCTTCGTTCACACAGATTGCGAGTCTTTCTGGAAACTGATAAACTCGAAATGGGAGATGGGATACCTTCTCTAATACATGGGGTTATTGCAAAAGCCTCCGTCCACATAGAAATTTTCTCTCCCAAGTATGTGGAACCAGAGTGTTGTCTAAAAGATCTCTTTTAGACAACACTCTGGTTCCGCATATTTGGGAGAGAAAATTGCTATGTGGACGGATTTCTCTCCCAAATATGCGAAACCAGAGTGTTGTCTAAAGGATCTCTTTTAGACAACACTCTAGTTCCACATATTTGGGAGAGAAAATTGCTATGTGGAAGGAGGATTTTGCAATAACCACATGTATTAGAGAAGGTATCCCATCTCCCATTTCGAGTTTATTAGTTTCCAGAAAGACTCGCAATTTGTGTGAACGAAGGATATGGTAGAGATGGTTGGAGAGGTTTTTCCCGACATCAGGGCCACGACACTTTATAAACACATCATATCCATGGTTGATGATGTTGACATCTGGGTGGATGGAGAGATGGAGGCGAATGCCAAGGATGTATCAAGATTAAGGTTTTTCATCAGATGCAAAATGGTAATAAAAGAGATCGGGAATGTGCGCTCAAGCTCAAGATTTTTCGGTTTCTCGTCTTGTTGATTTCACAAGTGAAAAGTGGCAATGAAAATAATTCTTTCGGCTTCTTGTGTCATTGATTCCACATCACTACTAACTTTTTGATTCACATAAGTCCACACGATGATCACAACCCTAGTTTGCACAAGACTCGTTTAAATTCAGAGTAAAAGGTCTCGAGGTCGAACCAGTAAACTGTCATGACCACTGTCACCAGATCCATCGATCCCTCCTTCCCCATGATCAAAAATATCTCTTCATCCGTCATGACTGGACAATCGGTCATCGAAAACAACTCTTCATACTTGCTTCGTGGCTTCTTCTCCAGGTGATCTGATGCTTCTGGAAATGGAGGGAAATTTAAATTTGAAATGAATCCCTCCCATTTACGCATACATCCATCCACCATTCTATGTTGACGAACAAATGGCAGATCGAAAAGAAAACAGATGGTGGAAAGGAAACGAACGACTGAGAAACAGAAACGACGAATGGCGTGACAGGGGAGGTCTACACTGGATCAAGGCACAAACGTCCATGACGTCGGAGGTTCGTAGAGATGGGATGTATGCTGCGATCGAAAAATCAAAAGGTAGAATATTTAGCTTACTCCCACTAGTTACAAGTAGATTGTGGAGAATTGAAACAATCATTTCATAATTAAAAAAGAAAAACCTAATTATTTAATAAATGGATTTTCTATGTATGTCCATAATGTATAAATTTAATGACAAAGGAATTGACATTGAGTTAAATTAGCATACTTTTTAACAAGCTAATGAGAATTCCAAAGTAAATAAAGGGAGATTTTCAGATTAATGTTGTTAATAAGAATAATAAAAATATTACAATTCTCCAATTTGGGAATGCAATCTGATGCACAGATGTATGGTTTACCACAACATTATTATATTAAGTTTATTGTTATGATTTTGATTTTATTTTTATTTTTATGAGGTCCTTGTTATTATAGTAATGAGTGTTTATATTAGTTAAACTTGTTGATTGTGTATATTAGTTAACTTGTTGATTGCAATGACGTTTAACATTATTTTGAGATTTAAATTATTTTTCTATATTACCATTGGTTAATGAATTGAACCTGTGATGACATCTCTTTAATTTGAAATGAATGATGTAGGAAATTAATTCTATTGATTCTAGGGATTTACACTCACGTAAGTAATTATAAGTAAAGTAATTAAGAAAGAATACGAAATAGTAAATTAAAATGTATAAAAAATCATTTGCAATGACTCATGTGTGTTTCGTGTACAAATGGCCCTCTTAATTGATGTATTATTAATGAAAATGGATTCTTAAGGCTTTCTTAAATGGCGTCATCGGAATATACCTAAATACCGCTTTGGCATAAGCTAAAACCCAAACGAAATTCACCTTTTTCGACCGCCCTTTTACGTGTAAGAGTCCCCATTGACAATCCTCTGACCAGCTACCCCATCCCATCTCTAGACAGACACCCTCTCGATGGTCAAATTTTCCCGCACCACCACCAACTACCTCTTTCTGTCCACCTGCATTCAATCTGCATTCGACGCAATTACCTGCATTCAATTCTGACATCTTCTTGCATTGATTTCTTCAGAAGCTCTCCCACCCCCTCCCAAATACTCATGCACCCTAGCCGATGAATGAACTTTCCATTTGTTAGGTACCAGATCTATTATAATAGAAGAAATATGACAAAGAATAATAACTGAACAACATAATATATGAAACCACAACACCAAATTTAATACCTTTATTGACAGGAAACAATCTTCACTTGTCTCTTCGAGGAGGAAACCTCCATCAGAACTCTTAAATTATTAGATGACCTCATGATGTTTTTCGGAACCTTGAACACTTTCCTTTTGTTTCATCAATTATTTCTTGGGTGACTTGTTTTCTTCTCTTTCTTTCTTTATATATTCAAATGCACTGATCAATTTTTATCTGTAATCAACTTCTGCTTCTTCATACTCTTCCTCTTCTGAATCTGTCTGACATGATGAGAATATTTCTTCTTGTTCTGTATATGCATCTTCTTTCACATTTTCTGAATCTACGATGGGTGAAGAATATATGTCATGTAACTTATCCCAAATTTCTTTGGCTGATGAAAATTTACCAACCTTTTCTCTTACCGGATTAGGTAATCCTACCTAGATGAAATCCATTGCTATTTTGTTATTCTTCTTCAATTCCTTCTTGGCTATAGTCTTTTCCCTTTTTGAACTATCATATCCTGTAACAACTGATAGCCAAATATAATTTCCTTGTGCATGTAAAAATACGTTTGTCCTTCACCTCCACATCTCATGCTTAAAACCATTCTGACCATTAAACATAGATACTCCATTCTCAGAATAATCCATGATCTCCTTCTAGTGGTTAAATTGTTTCCTGAAGGAACCAACTCTGATACCAATTGTTGGATTACTGAGAGGGGGTCTGAATCAGTAATAGAGAAATTGAATCCTTTTTAACCACAATATGCAAGTGTTATATCAATGTAGCATTATCATCCAATAGTTTAAGAGTAAATAAGAAATGAACAAATGAGCAATCATACACATACACAGTACACCCGTGGTTTTACATGGAAACCCAAAGAGGGAGAAAACCACAAAATACTTTTTCTTATATGTCTTGAAGAATTACATTCATTGGAAGCACCAACTTCCTTTGTTTTCCATCTGCAACTAGAAGGAGGCTCCAACCCCCTAATTTCTCAGGCTACAACCTAAGGAAAGCTCCAACTCCCCAATTCTCTGGCTACAACTAGAAGGAGGCTATGACCCCCTATGTTCTCCGGCTACAACCACCTGTCCTTGCCCCATCCAACTGCCCTGACGTATAAGTAGAATGATGGAACCATTGTCACACTATCACTGTGAAATATACTGCTGTAAAACTGTACCAATCAACCTACATCAAACAACATGTATCAATAACCTGAACCATGCATCAACCTACACCTCAACCTGTAATCAACCTGTACCATAAACAAGTGCATCAACCATGCACCAACCTGTACCAAACAACCTATAATCAACATGTACCATAAATAAGTGAATCAACCATGCACCAACCTTTACCTCAACCTGTACCATGAACAAGTGCATCAACCATGCACCAAACCTGTACAATTAACATGTTAAAACAACTTGTCCAAACAACCTATCACAACAACATGTCTCATCAATCTTATCAACCAAATCATATCTACTCACCAAGATCAATCACCAAGACAACTCTCAAATATGTGCATCAACCAAGCATAACACAACAATTCATAATCATTACCAAGATCAATATGTGCTTCTAATAATATACCAATACAAGTATGCTACATCATCCATAAACCATGTGTCAACAATACTACTAACAAGTGCCTCCAACCATGTACCAATCATGTATCAACTACTCATAAACTATGACTCATCAAGATATACCGACATCATCAACTATACACCTTGTGTATGTGTCAACTCATCAACTATACACCTTGTGTATGTGTCAACTCATCAACTACTTGTCTCAACCATGTACCCGACATGTACCTCAACCAAAAGACCTCATCAATTTCATCATCCAAATCTGATTTGTAACTCTGTAATAGACCTGGTGTATATGATCACATACCTACAAACCTTCCTTAACTTTAACAACAAGAGACTAGCATTTTCATCAATCTTTACTTTACTCTCACATGAGTAATTTTGGATTAGTCAACAACCCTCACTTGAAATAATCATAACAATGTACCTGTAATGAATAAAGATCTAAAAATGGTACACAATGTTCTTCAATGTCTTTTATGCAACTCCTCCAGACTTCACTACTTGGAACCTCTCAGAAAAGGAGCTATAAAAAAAAATGGCATACCCTGTTGAATTCTGGCTTATTCTAGAGAGCGACCTTGTAGAGCATGCCCCGCACGAAATATTTGTTGTATGGATCTGAAAAATTTACAAAAAATACTACAGACTGTACTCTAACCAACACATTTGGTCTTACTGAATTTGGATCTGTTATGAATAATTTATGACGTTTTTACCCGAAACACAGGTTTTAGACTAGTTTCAGGACTAGCCACAAACCCTATTTTCCACGGAGTGTAACTCGAAAAATACAACGACCCACAAGCTAAAATTTGTACCAAAACTACTTGGATATGTTTTCTCAATGGCCTCCCAATTTCACGGTATGAATCATTCTAGAAAAAAAATTATTGCGAAAATGGTGAGATGACCTGTAAATAGCATACCTTAGAAAGCATCATCAAAAGAATTTATCCTCCCTTGAAGTTCGGTCGTCTTTACTTCACCTTCCCTCTGAAATTCGGCTTAGATATCCTTTGTTTACCACAACCACCTGTAGATATTCAATATGCTCAAGTGTAATTAAAAGCGGAGAGCCTTGCCTCTTATTTATACTCTCCAAGTAGCTTCCTTAGAAGCATCTTCTAGGCCACTTTGTCCACATAGCCACTTTGCCCACATAGTCACCTATGTCCAACTTTGCTCAATTTTCCACTTGTTCATGTATCCAATAGGCCCTTGACCACTTAACCCATTTTCCTCATTTTAGGGTTAACCTTCTTATAACCACTTTCCATAGTTAGAAAGTTCTACATTTACTTTATTATTTAAATAATCCTCCTTGACTTTGTCACTTCACTTTATTATTTAAATAATCCTCTTTAATTTTGTCACTTCACTTTATTATTTAAATAATCTTCTTTGACTTTGTCACTTCACTTTATTATTTAAATAATCCTCTTTGACTTTGTCACTTCACTTTATTATTCAAATAATCCTCTTTGACTTTGTCACTTCACTTTATTATTTAAATAATTCTCTTTGACTTTGTCACTTCACTTTATTATTTAAATAATTTCTTCTTTGCAAGCACTTTGACTTATTTGACCTTTTGGGGTTTCAAGCCAATCATATGAGGGTCCTTCAACTTCGTAAGGCCATAACTCTCAAACTGTGAGGAGTTAGTGACGTTCCACATACCACTAGAAATGGCATGACATGTATTATCCTTATAGAATAGTCTTACCTACAAATATATCAAAACTCATATCGTTATACATCAAACTAATTTGGGTCCATTACCCAAACCTTTGTGCTACTAGAATTCGCTACCAGACTTTCTTCAAGGGTTGACATAAATGACAACCAACCCAAATAATCAACAATATCCCCCTTTGGCATTGATGGAAACACTTTGATGCAATATTGAAATCATATCACTTATGCTCCCCCTGGAACCATGCATACATCTCTATGACCAACACTCCCTCTGGAACCATGCCTATGTCCTTTGCATCTGACAAATCTCTCCCCCTTTTTCATCAATGGAAAAGGTATCTTTCCATTCGGGTCTGCTCCCCCTAACTGACTCATCTGATCTCCCAACCTTAACCGTCCTCTTTATGGTGCTTCATCGTGTACATCTAATACATATAAGATAAGCATTCAAAGCAATTCATTTTGGAGTAGAAATAAATTTGAGTCTCTGGCGAAGACACTCAAAGGCTTCCCGTGGAATCTATTTTGTAAAGATGTCTAGTTCTCCAAGTAATGACATTTCAAATTCATTCTGCATATCCTTTGTGAATTTTTGGCTTAACCTGTCACTAGTACTTTCAAAACAATATCATCAACATAAATTTCAATTAACAAAATACTACCTTGAGTTACCTTGATGTAGAGGTTATTATTTGCGCTTCCTTTCCATATTTCGTAGGGATTTTTGTCGTTGTTGTTTCTGAGTATTACTCTATTTTGAATGTGAACTGATGTATGCACTGCATATGTCCAAAAAATATCTGTCAATTTGGAATCCATTAGCATTGTTTGATCCATTTCCTATGTAATTATCATCCATTATGATAATGTTCCTTTGTCTCTGAACCACTCTCCCAACCAATCTATGAATCCATGCTCTCATCCACTTTCATATATCTGTCCAAACCTGATAAGTATTCTTACAAATCCATCTCTGTCCATACTGTCCAAGACTCTAATTGCACAACTGTCCATAATGCTGACCCATTTATCAGTATACTATCATGAAGTCTTGATTAATCTATCAAACTGTACTTATGTTAACTGACTACTCTGGATCTGTCTTCTCAAACACTGCAAGATGCTCGAAGGATGGTTCTTTGGTCTGTCACATCTATCACATAGACCCCCATGTCTAATATTCATATTACCTGGGATTCTCTAAGTCGGATGGCTCTAAACAATTCATGCTCTGATGTGTATTCATCATCAGCTTCATTGGTAGATTCATCATCTCTCTGAGCTCTGACTTCTTTCTTTATGTCTATGGATTCATCTTTCACTACAATACCTAAAAGTACAATCTCTTGAATCTATTCCTTATTTACATGTCCTTCTTTTATTTCATTTATTTTCCAAACCTTTCTCTATCTGACATCCTTCTTTTTCTAGGTAGATTTTTCTTCATCTCGTTTTATTACCAATCTTGCGATCTCTGGGACCTGGTCTTTTTTCACATGTTCTTCCTATTTTCTTATCCATAATTTATTATATCTTATATCAGTGTTCTCTTTCATGGAAGTATTGATCATGTTTCTACAATCACAAGCTATGTGTCCATAGTTATCACATTTGTAACATTCAATGTTACATGGGGCCACATAGGCATTTATTGCTTGACCATTTATTTTATAATCCCTGCAATCTGCAACCTTATGTCCAAAGTTGTTGAAATAATGTAACTGCAAAGAGTATTCTTATTATTATTGATATATTAGTCATAGGATCAATCCCCATTGCAGATTGATCATGTCGGTTATTGTAATAGGACCAAATCCCCTTTTGCGGATTGGTCAAAAGACAATTGTAATAGGTAAAATAAGAAGTCGGCTCTAGTAGATAATAAAGAGACCCAGAAATATAATAAAGGTGGGTTTACCCACCCAGTTTGAGAAGTCATCCCTGCCAATGAGGAGACACTTCACACATGCCAGACTTGTATAAATAAAGGAGGCTAGTGCCTCACTTAGACACAACTCACTTGCTCAGTTTGAGAGACAAGTTCTGATATGTTACTGGCAAAGGAGAGAGAGAGGCGCATATCTAGGAGAGGAATTTTTGTATTTGTTTAAGAGATCTCTTGGCATTGTATTGGCTATCTATATTAAGGAAGTTTTGGTGGGTTTTCTTGCTCTAGAGGGTTTCCCAGAATAAATGTTGTGTCTCTTGTGATTGTGTATTTCTCAGTGATCTTGGATTATGCTATTGTTATCTAATGAAATGAAAATATCTATAATAATGGCTTAAACATTAACATGGTATCAGAGCCAAGATGAAGGAAGCATCTTTCACAAGTGAAAAACGTCACTGTTACCGTACATGAAAATTAGGGCTTTTTGATGGTGAAGCTTTTCATCCCCGAAACCATCTAGAAAAGTGCACCCTCCCCTAAGGATCACTTTGGCACTCTCATCACACCTTTTTAGTGGCTGGATCTCCTAGAAAGTGAAACCCTAGTTTCACAAAGTACCAAAAAACCAGAAAACTAGAGTACTAGAAGTACCAGAAGTACCAGAGTACCAGAAGTACCAGTCCAGAAATCGGCAAATCAAGTTTGAGGGGGTAAAAGTTGGATTTTCGAAATTCTGACTACACCAACATACTCGCCTCAGCTCAGCTCATCTATTCCCTGGATCGGAATTTCAAAATTTGAAGTTTAAAAAATTAGGGTTTCCTCATAAAACCATAAGTTGCAGTTGCAGTTGCAGTCTCAGAACCAATTGCAGTTGCAGTACCAGTTGCAGTTGCAATTGTAGAACCAGTTGCAATCACCCATGAAGTTTTCTTAAGAGTTGGTAATGATTACCGCTGCTACCAAATGGAGCCACCACTCGCAAATGCTATCAGAGGTACGTACTCACATATGTTTAATGGTTAAACCCTAAAGAGTATTTGCAGGAGAAGGGATCTCTTGACATAGATCCAGAATGATCTCAAGATCCAACACATTCAGAAGAATGATGCAACCCAGGTGTGATTATTCTGATATGCATCTATTTGTCATAACATTATCTTGATCAGTATTGCATGTTGAAGCTATGATCAAATTATTAGAAGGATTAAAAGTTGATCATAGAGCTTATCCTCTAACCTAACCTTCTGTCAAGATAGCACATTGTCTTAGTACATCAGACAGGTTGAAGAAAGCACTCATCACTTGAGTAAAGGAGACCTGGAAGAAAATAAAGCACTCATTCTTGAGGACAAGGCTCCAGGTTTGATTAATCAATATTAATAAGATTCAAAGGTACACATGACAAGCTAATGACTATAGTTGAGATAGCAGTCATCGTAAAGTATTATACTTGATAGCATGTGAGCATATAGAGGTAAATACTTTTCCTGATACAACTAACACCTCCTCTAGGAGAAACCTCGTGTGTTAGTTCCAGGTTTCCATGGAAGAATGCTTAGTCACAACACTATGAGAGTGTTGACCTCACTTCGTATTGTATTCCCTACCTTTAATCTTTGCTTCATATAAATTATAAGTGATAGCTCTAAAGGAGCTACTGTGATGATTTTTCGTGCTATTGATTTATATTATCATAAGGATATTATTCTTGCTTGTTGTTTCGTTGACCTTACTCCAGGTCACATGAGGAAGCTATAGTGAAGGTTGCAGAAGGAAACGTGCTAAAGGAGAGACCATAAATGAAGCAATCATCATTGGAAAAGAAGGAGGTGGCTTTCATAAGCTAAAGGGTCACTCAAAAGCTGCCATGACCCATGCCATTAAAAAATCCATGTGAACTTTGGCATAGAATATTAGCTCACATCAACTACAATGTGCTACCATACATATGAAAAGAGGTCACAGGTTTACCAAAACTCAAAGGTGACCATGAAGGCGTATGCAATGGATGTGCACGAGGGAATAACATCAAGAACCCATTTTTGAAGAGGGACAGCAAGGTAGAAGGAGTCCTAGAACTCATTCATTCAGATGTATGTGGCTCAATGCCATCGTCCTCCATTAGTGGGTATGTATACTATGTATCATTCATTGATGATTACTCTCGTAAGACCTGGATATATTTGAAGTGTTCAACAAGTTCAAGGAATCCAAAGCCTTGATAGAGAACCTTTATGAAAGAAAGATTAAGATACTCAGGTCAGATAATGGAGGAGAATATACCTCAAAAGAGTTTGTGAACTTCTGCAAAGATGTTGGGATCTAGAGGGAACTCACTACTCCCTATAATCCCCAACAAAACAGTGTAGCTGGACGGAAGAATAGAACCATGTTGGAAGCTGTGAAGATCCAAATCCTCCTATGTGCTTATGGGCAGAAGTAGTAATGGTAGTTGTTTATGTGCAGAACCGATTGTCCCATAGTGCACTTGGGCTCAAGACACTAGAAGAGATGTCCACCAGAAACAAGCCAGAGGGAATCCATCTCAAAATATTTGGTTGTCCAGTGTTTATTCATATACCTAAAGAAAAGAGAAAATAGGTTGGACCCTTCAGGGAAGAAGGGAATATTTGTGGGATACTGTGAGGTCTCCAAGGCCTTTAGAATCTATATACCAGGTCAACATCACATTGAGATCAGTAGGGATGTGACCTTTGATGAAGATGCAGTTCTCAAGAAATCTAAATTGTGCCAGCTTGAAGAGGTATATGAAGAGGAACCTGTAATCCCCAATACTGCAATAAGGGAGGTTCCCAGAGCTGCAGAACCAATGAGGGAAGTCATAACTTCCCCTGATGAGGAACTTCTAGAAGATCATGATATAGTAGAAGTACAAGAACCTCCTCAGATGATGATCCTCCATAAAAGAAAGCCAGCCTAGGCTAGAGAGCTTATTCAAGATGGAGAGAAGTACGGTGTTCCCCAAGGAACTACAAGATAGGTGAAAAGACCAAATCCATTCTCCAGTTATATGGCTTTGATGTGTGATCTTTTAGAAGAGGAGCCTACCTGCTTTGAAGAATCCATTCAAAGAAAAGAATGGGAAAATGCCATGATAGAGGAATATGAATCCATAATGAAGAACGAAGTATGGGAAATAGTTCCCAGACCAAAGAATAAAGATGGGGTATCCTCCAGATGGCTCTTAAAAATAAAACATGTTGTTGATGGAAGTATTGAGAAGTATAAAGCAAGACTTGTCGCTCGTGGCTTTTTCCAAGAAGGAAGGCATTGACTATGAAGAGACATGCGCTCATGTGGCCAGATACACTTCAATCAGAACCATCATAGCTCTTGCAGCTAAGATGAAGTGGAAGCTACACCAGATGGACGTGAAGACAGATTTCCTAACCGGTTTCATCGAAGAGGAAGTGTATATAGAGCAACCTCAAGGAATTGAGGTTGAATACAGGAAGTCTCATGTCTGCAGATTGAAGAAAGCCTTATACGGATTGAAGAAGGCTCCTAGAGCTTGGTATGGCCGTATAGACAGTTTCTTGACGAGCTTAGGCTTTACCAAGAGTAAAGCAGACTCTAATCTCTACTTCAAAATTATGAAGAATGAGCCAGTAATCTTACTGCTATATGTGGATGACTTATTCTTAACTAGAGAAGAAAAGCTCATCACTGAATGTAAAAAGAGACTTGCCTCGGAATTTGAAATGAAAGACCTTGGCCTAATGCATTATTTCTTAGGTCTTGAGGTACGACGGAGTCCTGAGAGGATCTTCCTTAACCAAGAGAAGTACACTGTCGAAATCTTAAAGAGATTCGACATGTTGGAATGCAAGCCCATGAATACACCCATGGAAGCGAAGATGAAGTTGTTGGTCGATACTTCATCAGAATTGATCGATGCCACACTGTATAGACAGATTATTGGATTGCTGATGTACCTGATGAACATCAGACCATACATTTGTTTTGTTGTGAATACCTTGATTCAGTTTCTGGTAGAACCCAGACGTGTTCACCTAGTGGCTACAAAACATGTGATGAGGTACCTTAAAGGTACAATAGATTATGGTCTCAACTATGATGGAGATCATAATTTCACATTGAGTGGATATACTGATGCAGATTGGGCAGGAAGTGTTTCTAACAGGAAAAGCACTTCAGGATTCTGTTTCAGTTTGGGATCARCTATGATCTCGTGGTAGAGTAGGAAGCAATCTAGCATTGCTATCGGTACAACGGAAGCAGAATACATTGTTGCATGTTCTGCTAGTTGCGAAGCTATATGGCTTCGAAAGTTGTTGACCAACCTATTGGACGTAGAGATGAGAGCAACCTTGATTATGTGTGACAACCAGAGATGAATAAAGATGACAGAGAATCTTGTATTCCACGACAGGTCGAAGCACATAGAGATCTGTTATCATTACATCCATGACATGGTACAAAGAGGAGCCTTGAAACTCCAGTACATTAGCACGGATGAACAGGTTGCTGACGTGTTGACCAAGCCCCTATCTCGTGTGAAGTTTGATTACTTCTGAGATAAGCTTGGCATAGTCTGAAAGGACCTTCCTCGAAAGGGGGAGTAGTTGTTGTGATGAGATATTCCCTGCTTCCAACCTGATGGTTGCGACGTAAAGCAAGATGATGTGTGACTAGTACTATGCTTCTGGCTATATAGTTGCTACGTAAAGCAAGTCTAGTACCCTGCTTTCAACCTGATGGTTGTGGCGTAAAGCAGGATGTGTACCTTGCTTCCAACTTGATGGTTGTTACATAAAGCAAGATGATATGATGAGACTAGCATTGAGCTTCCGGCTAGATAGCTGTGACGTAAAGCCAGTCTAGTATCCTGCTTCCGACCAGATGGTTGTGACGTAAAGCATGATGAGTATCTTGCTTCCAACTTGAGTATTGTGACATAAATCAAGACGATGAGATGAAACTAGTACTATGCTTCCAGCTTGATAGTTGTGATGAAAAGACAATATAGTATCTTGCTTCCATCTTGAGTGTTGTGACGTAAAGCAAGACATTGAGATGAGACAAGTACTGAGCTTCCAGCTTGACAATTGTGATGTAAATCCATTCTTGTATTATGATGAGATAGCCTTGTGCTATGATGATGATGATGTATCAGTTTTTATAGTAATACATATTGATGCAGATGATGATGGCATTCCATTAAGAATGACAATGCTGCCGATGAAGAAAACTTTTGATGATTTATAGATACGCCAGTCAGTGTTCCAAGATGATATTGAAGATGTTGTCCTCTCACCCACTTGATGTTGTTGATGATGTTGTCCTCTCTCTCTCGCATGATGTCACTGAATAATACCCTTCTTGTTAAGGGGGAGTGTTGAAATAATGTAAATGCAAAGAGTATTCTTATTATTATTGATATATTATTCATAGGATCAATCCCCATTGTGGATTGATCATGTCGGTTATTGTAATAGGAACAAATCCCCTTTTGCAGATTGGTCAAAAGACAATTGTAATAGGCAGAATAAGAAGTCGGCCCTAGCAGATAATAAAGAGACCCATAAATATAATAAAGGTGGGTTTACCCACCCAGTTTGAGAAGTCGGCCCTGCCAGTGAAGAGACACTTCACACGTGCCAGACTTGTATAAATAAAGGAGGCTAGTGCCTCACTTAGACACAACTAACTTGCTCAGTTTGAGAGACAAGTTCTGATCTGTTACCGACAAAGGAGAGAGAGAGAGGCGCATATCTAGGAGAGGAATTTCTATATTTGTTTAAGAGATCTCTTGGCATTGTATTGGCTATCTATATTACGGAAGTTTTGTTGGGTTTTCTTCCCCTAGAGGGTTTCCTAGGATAAATTTTGTGTCTTTTGTGATTGTGTATTTTTCAGTGATCTTGGATTATGCTATTGTTATCTAATGAAATGCAAACATCTATAATAATGGCTTAAACATTAACAAAAGTTAGTACAATAAAAACAATGACCATAAAATAAATTTTCATACCCGGGAGTGAATGATCTTCTTTGTGGTGTAGTCCTTTTGAATTTTTGCCTTGACTGATCATGATCATGATTGAAGCTTCTTTGTGGATTGAACTGGGATGGTCTTCTTGAAGATGTATCTTTATCAGTTTTCTTAGATTCTGGTTGACCATGATTCCTTCCTTTGAGTACTTCTTCATAACTCTTTCTATTTTCTTCATTCTTATTTTCTAACAACATAGAGTGCTTCTCTTCATTATCTACAACTGATGTGGATGTTTCTATCTCTTCAATGTTCTTGTTGAGCTTGACGATTTTGACTCTGAGTGTGACAACTTCTTCTTCAATATTCTCAACCTCTTCTTATTTCTTCATTATCTGAGACTTCATGACCTCTTATGTTCTCTTTGCCTCTTCAAGTTGTATTTTCAATGTAATTGTTTCTTCTTCCAGTCTTCTCTCTTCTTGACCAAACTCTTCCTCAAGTCAGTTTAAGTCATTGGTTCTTTCCTTGAGATGATCCATCAATATATTTTCTCTCTTTTCTTCTTCTTCCTTTTGTGTTGCTATGTTGTCTTCTAAACATTTCTTTTGATATTCTAGAGTTTCTTCGATTGTTCTGGCCTCTTCTAGTTGAGCTCTTAAATTCTTTATGACATGTTGATCTTTTTCGGAACCTTGAACACTTTCCTTTTGCTTCATCAATTCTTTCTTGGATGACTTGTTTTCTTCTCTTTCTTTATTTAGATATTCAATTGCACTGATCATTTTTTCTCTGTAATCAACTTTTTCTTCTTCATACTCTTCCTCTTTTGAATCTGTCTGACATGATGAGAATATTTATTATTTTTTTGTATATGCATCTTCTTTGGCATTTTCTGAATCTGCGATGGGTGAAGAATATATGTCATGTAACTTATCCTAAATTTATTTGGCTGATGAACATTTACCAAGCTTTTCTCTTATCGGATTAGGTAATCCTTCCCAGATTAAATCCATTGTTATTTTGTTATTCTTATTCAATTCCTTCTTGGCTACAGTCTTTTCCCTTTTTGAACGATCATATCCTATAACAACTGATAGCCAAATATAATGTCCATGTTCCTGTAAAAATACTTTCGTCCTTCTCCTCCACATCTCATTCTTAAACCCATTCTGACCATTAAACATTGGTACTCCATTCTCAGAATAATCCATGATCTCCATCTAGTGGTTAAACTATTTCCTGAAGGAATCGGCTCTGATACCAATTGTTGGATTACTGAGAGGGGGGTGAATCAGTAATAGATCAATCTAATCATTTTTAACCATATAATTAAAGTGTTATATCAATGTAGAATTATCATACAATATTTGCAGAGTAAATAAAAAATGAACAAATGAACAATCATACACATACACAGTACACCAGTGTTTTTGCGTCGAAACCCAAAGCGGGAGAAAACCCTAGAATGTTTTTTCTTATATGTCTTGAATAATTGCATTCATTGTAAGCACTAGTTTCCTTTTTTTTCCAAGAGAAACTGAAAGGAGGCTCCAATCCCCTAGTTTCTCAGGATACAACCCCAGGGAAGCTCCAACTCCCCAATTCTCTAGCTACAACCAGAAGGAGGCTACAACCCCCTATGTTCTATGGATACAATCGGAAGGTGGATACAACCACCTGTCCTTTCCCTGTCCAACCACCCTCATGCATAATTGGAATGATGGAACCACTGTCACACTATCACTGTGAGATATACTACTCTAAACCTCTACCAATCAACCTGCATCAAACAACTTGAACCATGCATCAACCATGCATCAACCTGCACCTCAACCTGTAATCAACGTGTACCATAAACAAGTGCATCAACCATGCACCAACCTGTAATCAACGTGTACCATAAACAAGTGCATCAACCATGCACCAACCTATACCTCAACATGTACCATGAACAAGTGCATCAACCATGCACCAAACCTGTACAAATAACATGTCACAACAACCTGTCCAAACAACCTATCACAACAACATGTCTCATCAATATTATCAACCAAATCATATCTACTCACCAAGATCAGTCACCAAGACAACTCTCAAATATGTCCATCAACCAAGCATAACACAACAACGGATAATCATCTCCAAGATCAATATGTGCTTCTAATAATATACCAATACAATTATGCTACATCATCTATAAACCATGTGTCAACAATACAACTAACACGTGCCTCCAACCATGTACCAAGTATGTACCAATCATGTATCAACTACTCATCAACTATGACTCATCAATATGTACCAACATTATCAACTAAACACCTCATTTATGTTCCAACTCATCAACTACTTGTCTCATCCATGTACCCGACATGTACCTCAACCAAAAGACCTCATCAATTTCATCATCCAAATCTGATTTGTAACTCTATAATAGACCTGGTGTATATGATCACATACCTTTAAACCTTCCTTAACTTTAACAACAAGAGACTAACATTTTCATCAAACTTTACTTTAGTCTCACATGACTAATTTTGCATTAGTCAACAACCCTAACTTGAAATAATCATAAATATGTACATGTAATGAATAAAGATCTAAAAATGGTACATAATGTTCTTCAGTGTCTTTTATGCAATTCCTCCAGACTTCACTACTTGGAACCTCTTATAAAATGAGTTATAGAAAAAATCGCATACCTTGTTGAATTATGGCTTATATTAGAGAGTGAACTTGTAGAGTGTGCCCCGCACGGAATATTTGTTGTATGGATCTGAAAATTTTACAAAAAATACTACAAACTGTACTCTAACCAATACATTTGTTCTTACTGAATCTGGATCTGTTATGAAGAAGTTATGACGTTTTTACCCAAAACACTTGTTTTAGACTAGTTTCGGGACTAACATAAACCCTATTTTCCACGGCGTATAACTCCAAAAATACAACGACCCACAAGCTGAAATTTGTACCACAACTACTTGGATATGTTTTCTCAATGGCCTCCCAATTTCACGGTCTGAATCATTCTAGAAAAAAAATTATTGTGAAAATGGTGAGATGACATGTAAATAACATACCTTAGAAAGCATCATCAAAAGAATTTATCGTCCCTTGAATTTCAGCCTTATTTACTTCACCTTCCCTCTGAAATTCAACTTAGTTATATTTTGGTTACCTTAGTAAGCTGTAGATATTCAATATGATCAAGTGTGATTAAAATGAGAGAGCCTTGCCTCTTATTTATACTCTCCAAGTAACTTCCTTACAACCATCTTCTAGGCCACTTTGTCCACATAGCCACTTTGTCCACATAGTCACCTATGTCCAACTTTGTCCAACTTGCCACTTGTCCATGTATCCAATAGCCACTTGACCACTTAACCCATTTTCCTCATTTTAAGGTTAATCTTCTTATAACCACTTTCCATAATTAGAAAGTTCTCCATTTACTTTATTATTTAAATAATCCTCCTTGACTTTGTCACTTCACTTTATTATTTAAATAATCCTCTTTGATTTTGTCACTTCACTTTATTATTTAAATAATCTTCTTTGACTTTGTCACTTCACTTTATTATTTAAATAATACTCTTTGACTTTGTCACTTCACTTTATTATTTAAATAATCCTCTTTGACTTTGTCACTTCACTTTATTATTTACATAATTTCTTCTTTGCAAGCACTTTGACTTCTTTGACCTTTTGGGGTTTCAAGCCAATCATATGAGGGTCCTTCAACTTTGTAAGGCCATAAATCTCAAACCGTAAGGAGTTATGTGATGCTCCACATACCACCAAAAATGGCATGACATGTACTATCCATATAGAATAGTCTTACCTGCAAATATATCAAAACTCATACCATTATACATCAAACAAACTTGGGTCCATTACCCAAACCTTTGTGCTACCGGAATTCGCTATCGTACTTTCTTCAAGGGTTGACATCAATGACAACCAACCCAATTAATCAACAAGAGTAAGGAAGGTATATAATTATTATTGGTTTAGGTACTTTCCAAATCAATCTCAATCTCCATGTATTAGGTTTTCTATCGTAATGTATATTGTAATAAAATATGTTGTTAGACTTACTTGCATTTTTTGTTGATATCGTTGGCAGCTCTTAGGGCCATGGAGAAGTCCAAGACTAAGAATTAGAGGTGGAGGTGGAAGATGACCTGCTTTCTGGAAATGTGAGACCGTGAAAGTATGTGGCTTTGTATTTCAAGTGGGTGTATGGTAGCAATAAATCACATATTGGGGTTTGTAGAACTTGATAAGGGTGGATATGGTGAAACATTTTGATTAGAAGTAGGTCATGAATCTGCTCAACTACTGATCCAGGTGGATATCGGGGGCCACCCACCTTTTCCAAATGGCTCAAAACAGTTTTCTAGCCATTTTGGCAATTTACTATTTTTAGCAGGTTTTCACTTCCGGGACCATTTTGAGGGCCTAAATGAAGTTTTTTCGAGATAGAGGTTCTCAATGATAGCTTAAGGCATTATTGAGCCCCCAAAATGAATCTCCTTGACGATACCTTTCCAACGAGCTATCACACGCCTAAAACGGAGATCGTATGCAAAAGTTACGACCTCGGGAAGTTGATGCACCAACTTACCCAAACGGGGCCCACATGACTTTTGGC
>ML784891.1:429318-448668 GCA_009831015.1 Picea engelmannii | reverse complement strand
CATCTCTTCTCAGAGATAAGCTGCCACCATTCTAGCGAGTCTTTCACTCTGTATTTTTACAGTCTCTGTACATTTCTTTGATTAATAGAAATTGTGTATTACTGTATATCTGTGTTTATGGTTGCATATCTGATACATTTATGTTATATTATTGAATATCTGCAATATCTCTGTGCATTTCTTTATTACATCTCCGCTCTCATTTCGTGCCGAAAATAATCCGGATCAACTACACTGTCTCTCAATGGTGGGACTTGTAATTCTTTAGTGGTAGCAATGAAAAATGTTCAAGTGCCTGGGATCAATAAACTCAACAATACTATGAGGGCACGTCATTACTAGGCATTATGTGTACCATACTTATGAAAGAGTGCACACAGTGGGCTAATTATTACTCTATCTATACTTTTTAATGTCTTAAATGTTACTTAAGTATATTTTATTTTGAACCTTACAATAATTAATGTTTAAATGAATCGAGTGGAAAATATTCTTAATTTTATCTTAATCCAGCAGGTTCGTTATTGTTATTATTAAGGTTTTTGTTCTTAATTTCACAGAGACCCAACAAGAAGTGATACAACTCAGTGCCAATATTGTCACCATCAATCAAAACATGCATTCCTCCATCGCCGCATCAATCACCGGACTCATAGAAGACCTCAAATAAGACATGACTACCTAGCTTGAATCTGTTGTTTTGATGATCTGCACCAAGCTGCATATCCCTGCAGATCCCCCTTTATATGACCCATGTTTTCATACCGAAGCTAAAACTTCCTGTCATTCCCATAATTTTCAGCCCCATCACTTTTAGCGTGACTTGGCCTTCCGCGGGTGGATGTGACCAAATTTGATGGCTCAAATCCCACTGGTTAGGTAACTCAAATGGAACATTATTTCTCTTTGTATGAAATTACAGATGATTTGGCCAAACTCTGGTATGGTGTTCTCCATCTAGATCAGGAACGTTGACAATGGTGGAAATGGAGAAAAATTGTTCGTCAAGGGTATGTTGCTTGGACACAATTTGTGGCAGAGATTTATGAATGCTTTGACATTGACACCAACCATTTAGGCCGTTTGAAAAAGTTGAAACAATCTGGAATAGTGGAAGGCTTTATAGTTTCTTTTGAGTGATTGGCTTTTCGTACAGAGGGCATGTCTAATTTTTTTTTCCGATAATGTTTTATCAGTGGTTTCACAGATGATATTCATGCCCATGTCCTCATGGCTCGACCTCGGAGTTGCATGGAGGATAATAAAAGAGATAAGGAATCACAACAGGTTGTCTCTTCTCAAAACCAGAAACCCTCCTTTATTCCTCGCATTAAACCAGTAAATCCCCCTACTCCTTCTACTCCACTAAATATCCAAAAATTGACCAGGGCTAAAATGTTTGAACGCCAACTCAAAGGCCTTTGTTATAATTGTGATGACAAATATTTTCCAGGCCACAAGTGTAAGGAACAAAATCTTTTTATGGCCATCTCGGAGGATATTTCGGAAGAGGATGTTGAAACTCCCCTTGTGTCTGAGTCACCTGAACCCATTGACATAACCCCTCCCTTAGACCCTCCCAAAGTAGAACCGGTCATTTCCCTAAATGGTCTCACTGGCTTCTCTGCTCCCCAAACCATCAAGCTAATTGGTTACATCAAGCATAGGAAGGTCATCATTCTTGTTGATAGTGGAAGCACCCATAATTTTATTCATCGTTGCATTGCCCAAGAAACTCATTGCTATATCCATGCAGTCAATAATTTCCAAATCATGATTACCAATGATAGATACATGAAATGTGGAGGGCGTTGTGAAAATGTGTGTCTCCAAATTGGTGACAACCACCTAAAATCTCATATGTTTTCTATCGACATGGGCGGTTGTGACATTGTTTTGGGTGTAGACTAGCTAAGGAATTTGGGTCCCATTCTCATGGATTTTAAGGAATTAACCATGCAATTCGACCAAGTAGGTCAACACTTTAAGTTCCAAGGAATCACCGTCAGTTCACCTAAGATCATTAGTTCCCATCGCATGGAAAATTTGCTCAAAAAAAGTCATTCTCGTGTTATTGCCCAACTCCATGCCATACAAGCAACTCAAACACCCATTGTGCCGCAAGATCTCCAATCCATCCTTTCTAAACATCAAGTGGTCTTTTACACTCCCCAAGGACTCTCTTCTTCCCGTGGTGTTCATGATAATTCCATTCCCCTTGTACCAGTAAGCCTTCCTCCCATTATTCGTCCCTATCGTCACCCCTTTTCCCAAAAAAATAAAATTAAGAAAATGGTTCAAGAACTGCTTAACGTAGGCGTTATCCACCCTAGTACGAGCCCCTACTCTTCTATTTTGGTCATGGTCATGAAGAAATAAGGTTCTTGGTGCATGTTTCCTGACTTTCGTGCCCTCAACAAACTCACCATTAAACACAAATTTCCCATTCCTGTCATTCATGACCTCTTGGATGAATTGAGTGGTGCCCAGTTCTTTACTAAACTTGATCTTCGTTCTGGCTACCACCAGATCCGTATGAAAGAGGAATACATTCCTAAGAATACCTTTAGAAATCATGAGGGACACTATGAGTTTTTGGTCATGCCCTTTGTCTTGTGTAATGCCCCCTCCACCTTCCAAAGCCTCATGAATCATGTCTTCCATCATTTTCTCTGTCATTTTGTATTAGTTATATTTGATGATATCCTGATCTATAGCAAAACCTGGACAGACCATCTTTCTCATGTCTATCAAGTTCTCCATATACTCTCTCAACACCAACTTTTCCTTCTTATTTTGGTGCCTCAGAATTCGATTACTTGGGTCATCTTGTTGGCAAGGACAACATCAGGGTGGATCCTAAAAACATTGAAGCTATGCAAGACTGGCCTCACCCAAAGACTCTCAAAAGATTTTGTGGATTTATTGGCTTAACAAGTTATTATCGCAAGTTTGTTAAGAACTATGGAAAGATTGCGACACCTCTCACTGCACTCCTTAAAAAGAATTCTTTCACTTGGACTCTGACAGTTGCTCAGGATTTTCAAACCTTGAAGATGGGAATGTGCACCACTCCATTCCTGTCCCTTCCTGATTTCACAAAGACCTTTGTCTTGGAGTGTGATGCTTCAGGGAAAGGAATTGGCGTTGTCCTTATGCAAGAGGGTCGACCTTTGGCCTTTACCAACAAACCACTGTTTGAAGGAAATTTGGGCAAATCAATCTATGAAAAGGAAATGTTGGCTATTATGTATGTCATTGATCTGTGGTGCCCTTATCTATTGGGGCAATGCTTCCAAATTAAGACAGATCATCAAAACCTCAAGTATTTTCTGGAACAATGCATTTCCTCTCCAGAGAAACAAAAATGGTTGACTATGCTCTTTGGATATGATTATGAGATCATTTACAAGAAAGGCAAAGACAATGTGGTTGTGGATGCACTTTCCTGAAAATATGAAGATGAAGGATCCTTTTTTTCTCTCTCCTTCATTGTACCAAATTCGCTCCAAGTCATTCACCAGGAATGGCTACATGATCCCAAAAGTTTGAATCCGATGCAACAATTGCATTCCAATTCTCCAGTTTCCCCAAGGTACTCTTGGCTCCATGATAAGATTCAATACAAAGGCCATTTGTATTTAAGTAAACAGTCAAAACTTAAATCCACGGTACTTTCTCAGCTTCATGCTACACCCACAGCTGAGCACTCCGGGTTTGCCAAAACCTATGACAGGGTCAAACGTTCTTTTTTCTGGGATGGTATGAAACACGACGTTCGTAATTTTGTATTTTAATGTGATGTGTGTCAACGCAACAAGGGAAACAATGTGGACAGAGGCTTTTTCAATAACCCCATGTATTAGACAAGGTATCTTTTCTCCCATTTTGAATTTATCAGTTTCCAGAAAGACTCGCAATCAGTGTGAACGAAGGATATGGTAGATATGGTTGGAAAAGATTTTCCCTAAGGCCACGACATTTTATAAACACATCATAGCCATGGTTGATGATGTTTCCATCTGGGGTGGATGGAGAGATGGAGGCAGGTGCCAAGGATGTATCAATATTAAGGTTTTCCATCAGATGCAAAAATGTAATAAAATAGATCGAGAATGTGCGCTCAAGCTCAAGATTTTTTGGCTTCTCGTCTCATTGATTTCACAAGTGTAAAGTGGTGATGAAAATAAGTCTTTCAGCTTCTCGTGTCGTTGTTTCCACATCACTACTAACGTTTTGATTCACGTAAGTCCACGCGGCGATCACACCCCTGGTTTGCGCAGGACTTGTTTAAATTGAGAGTAAAAAGTCTCGAGGTCGAACCAGTGGACTGTCGCGGCCACTATCACCAGATCCATCGATCCCTCCTTCCCCACAATCGAAGATAGCTCTTCATCTGTCATGACAGGGCAATCAGCCATCGAAAATAACTCTTCATGCTTGCTTCGTGGATTCTTCTCCATGTGATCCGATGCTTCCAGAAACGGGGGGAAATTTAAATTTGAAATGAAGCCCTCCCATTTACACATACATCCATCCACCATGCTATTCTGAAGGAGAAATGGCAGACCGAAAAGAAAACAGATGGCGAAAAGGAAACGAATGGCTAAGAAACGGAAATGACGAACGGCGCGAGAGGGGAGGTCTGCGTCGGATCGAGGCACAAACGTCGATGACATTGTAGGTTCGCGAAGATGGGACCTATGTTGCGATTGGAAACTCAAAAGGTAGAATATTTAGCTTACTCCCTCTAGTTACAAGTAGATTGTGGAGAATTGAAACAATCATTTCACAATTAAAAAAGAAAAACCTATTTATTTAATAAATGACTTTTCTATGTGTGTCCATAATGTAAAACTTTAATGACAAAGGCATTGACATTGAGTTAAATTAGCATACTTTCTAACAAGATAATTAGAATGACAAAGTAAATAAAGGGATATTTTCATATTAATGTTGTTAATACGAATAATAAAAATATTACAATTAAATTATTTTATTTCAAAATTTGTCATGGAAACATTTGTTATGTCTTGAACATTTATGATTACAACATCTAAGTTATCCCTAGAGCCATTACAAAATCTAAGTTTTTTGTAGCTCTATTGAAGAGCTCTATTGAAAACCATGACAATGTTTTGCAATGAACCACAATGTTACACAAAATGACCAAGTAGTCTTCAGTCTTGGTCTGGCCAAGTACAAATGATGTTCTATAGTCATGCACGAATTGACAAATAGAAATTGTAGAGATGGGTGGTGGAGATCAATGAAATATATCCCAAGGGAAACAAAATAACCTTACTAGAATGTCTAGTAAGCACCTCAAATCCAAAAACTGGAACAATATCTTTTAAAAGACAAAGTGTGAGGCGTTGGAATCAAAAGTTGAATCTTGTGTGCATTAGGTAGAGATAAACAAGTTGGCTCTTCTTTAGGAAGAGAAATAATAGAGAGATGTCGCCTAGGATAAGATGGCACATTCCCTTTTGCAACATATGTTGTAGGAAGATAAGGATAAAAAGCGTATGGAAACACTTTATGCAACAATATGTCAAAGAGTTACAATGATGGAGGATAAGCTTTTGGGTCTTCTAAAGGTTAAAAAAACTGTCTTCTAAAGGTTAAAAAAACTCATGCACATGCAATAGTTATGGAAGCAAGAAGGGTCACCAACTCTGTTTGTAATAAGATGGAGATGGAAATTAAAAATTTGAAGGAGAAGTTTGAAAATCAATTGCAAAGGTTATGCAAACATGAAATACTTGATAAACTAAAAGAAGTTTAATTAATAATTTGAACATTTTGAATTTAATATTTTTATAAAATACAAATACGGTCTTGAATAATGTGGAAATGTTGGTTCTTTTAATAAGAAAGGATAAAATAACACTTCAAAAGTGGAATAAGTTGTTTTGGAGTTATTACACTATGGATGGATTGACATTGTGGTTGGAGAGATTAAGATTGACTTACATGGTAGAATTTACACAACCAACTAATTAATGAATCTAAATTGAAATTTTAAGAAAAAATGTATGTGAGTTATACAAATGTAAATTGGTATTTTAAAATTAGAGTTACTTAAAATCTTAATTTTAGTTAATCGATTTGTATTTTGATTTATGAATTTCTAATATGCACTACCTATTAATATTAAAATACATCTAACAATACTAAATGTCAAAATTGTGCAAGCATGCAATATATATTTTTGGCCTTACTATATTTTGGGGAGGATTATTCACTTTCTCGTGAGAAGAAGGGGGTCAGTCGATCGAAGGAGAAAGGACGACTATTACCTTATCCACAGTGAAGATCTTGTAAGGGGTTTTTTGGTACTGTATTTAGAGTTTTGTTTTTGAAGAGGTGGGTTGTCAGGACCATGAGAAGTCTCTCTGGGTGAGAGATTTTTTGTTGAAGAAGCGGGTTGTCGGTCCCATGAGAATACTCTCCAGGTGAGAGTTTTGTTGAGAATTGTTCCCTGGTGCGTTGGTGATTATTCACAGGGCTCAAAGACTTCCTGTCTGACCTGTTGTTGGTAACCTGGGAAGGGAAATGGGGCATCCTAGGGACTATTGAGAAGAGAAGGGGCACACTTCCTTATAGGTGTGTGAGGAATGAGAGACTATAAGATAGTTGCAACAGTGGGAACCATGTACTGAGAAATTCTGTTGAGAATCAGACCTTAGCCTATCACTAGGAACCCTTTTTCCCTGATGGAGTTAAGCCCCAGCTCGGGGGTGACCTATTGTTGAAAGATTATGAGAAACAAAGTTTATGGTTGGGAGGAACGTCTGAGTTCTTTGCGCAGTTGTTGACTTTCATAAAAGATATTTTTTCTTTCATAAATGCTTTAATTCTTATATGTTGTTTCATATAAGTAATTGTTTTTATTTTGTTTAATGTTGCTTGCACATGTAAGTATGGTGCTTATAGCATGTATTTGTAGACGTGCATGAGTATGACAAATGTTGATAGTCTTGCATGTTTAGTTGTCCTTTGATATTGGTCACGAGTCTCCAAGGAAAGGATTGAATGGTCGGGTGTGCACGAAGGCATCCTATGTGCACAGGAGGCTGGAACTCATTTGTGCACAAAGGGAAATAGACCATGTGCACAAGGAAATCAAAATTTTTGTGTGACTTCAAGATGGTTATGCGCACAATAATGTTGTGTGATCAGTCTACTCGTGCAAATTTATTTTTAGTTACTTCCATTGTTAAAGTTGTGTTAAAATTATAAAGTTAATGTGGCCCTACACACCTTGAGGTTGAGTGCATTACTTCAAGTGATACTGCGTAGACTAGGGTTTAGTATAGCATCTGTGCAATGGATTTTCGGAGTAGCATTGTTTAGTAGTATGTTGGGTGATGTTACAGTATGGTTGATTCAGAGATACAAAAGTTGATATTGAATGACGGGGACCAGCCTGGATGGTTGGAGACGTTACACCACTAATTTCCACTTGGATCAATCCTCCCCCCTTAGGAAGCAATGGTCCCCATTGCGTCAAGTTCCCTCGGGATATGGGGAAAATTTTGTTGAATCTCAATCTTGGTAAGCTACTTTCCTTGCTGAAGTAGTTGTCATGCTTGTACTTGAATTGTGGGAGGATGTCATGAACCTGTTGGTGGAGGTGTTGGATTTGTTTAACAGAACTAGTTGCACGATCTACCTTGGTCTGAATGTGGAAGGACTCTACCGGTGAAGATAAATCAAGAAGAGATATATTAATGGGGGCTAATGGTTGGAACCCCAAGCACGCATGAAAAGGGCTATGTCAAATAGAGCTATGATGGGCTCTATTATAGCTTTGCTTGACTAGGAGATGTGGATGCACCCCCATAAATGAAGTAAGAATATCCTTGTACTCTTCTACAATCTTGTCAACCTTATTTTGTTGGATAGAAAGGTTTTGGACCGAGGTTGTAGTGGTCACGGTGTCCTCATTTTCACCTTCTGACCAGATCGTGAAGAGGCTAAACTTTGCGGTATCAAAGATTACTTTGTGGCATTGTTTTCCTAAGACAGTATTCGAAACTACCTCTAGTACCCTGTAAAGTTGACCCCTTAGAGTAACAATGACAGTATGAGGCTGAGACTCATAAATAACATGACACTTCCACATATATGGCTGGCCTAAGAGAACATCACAGACTTCCAGTGGGGGAAAATCACCCAAAACCTCATCCATTAAGGGTTTGACGATGTAGGATAGGAGACAATGTTTGCTAATGCAAAAATATTGTCCCTAGTGAAGCCACTTGATGTTGTATGGTTGCGAGTGTGGTGTTGTAAACAAAGTCAACTACTTGAAAACCTCGAGTGAGAGCAGGTTCTTTTGGATTCCACTATCAACAGTGGAATGTAGTGGGGTTCCCTTCATCCACATATGTGAATGGAATAGGTGCTCCACCTCCTCAGGATCCTCTAGTTCTTCTGGTTGAATTGTTGTGGTCACAATTGTAGCAGTGGGTTTTACATCAATGATTTGTTTCTTTTTATTGTTTTCTGAATCAGATTCTGAGTCGAGAATCGATTCTTTTTCTTTGAGCTCGACCACCAATGAATGTTTCAAGTGACATTCATTAGTATTATGCCAAGGGATTTTGTGTAAATCGCACCACTTTCCAATGTCCTTCTTCGTCTTCCCATTACCCTTATTTTTCTGCATCTTGGATTGGTTTTCTTGAGGTTGGTCATTCTGAGAGTTAGGGATGTCTTTACCATACTTCGTTTGTTGCATATTTTCATACCCGAACTCCCACTTGTCCTGTTGCTTAAATTTTTGCTTGATTGTGATAACATATTGATAAGCGGTTCCTAGTGACAAGATGCCCAGAAACTCCATTTATTTTTGGATGTATCTGTGTAGACCCCCATAGTATTTTAGAACTATATGTCGCTCAGAGTCTTTAATACCTAACTTGGTGCACAAGGTATGGAAGGTATTTGTGAACTCCGACACTGTTTAGCCATTCTCTTGACATAGTTTGGTCCATATCATGTATTAGTCATCATAGTTTCCAACAGGGTACATTGTTCCTTAACGACATCCATAAAAAATTCTCAAGTGGGTTCGACCTCAAACATTCCAGACTCTTTTGTGGAATTTTTCTCACAGTAAGTTTCCCACTAATTTTTGACATGGGGGACATCCTTAAGGAGTGAAAAGGTGATCTTTTCTCTATCGGAAAAATTATGGACATACAAATAACCTTATAGTAGGTTTAACCACTTTTCCAAAGCATACGCATCTATCTGACCTTCAAACATAGGAATATCAAAATTAACTTGTACCTTGAAAGGGGCGGTGCTTCCAAAGTGGTCATTTGACAAAGATGTTTTTTTTGTTATCGACAATGTCGAAGGATTTGGGAAAAATTCTCCATCATTATGTCCCTCTGTGGCATGAAGGCTTCCTTGAGAAACTGATTAATAGGATATTCAGCTTCGTCATCCCTCTTTTCTTCCGCCATGGGAGGTTGCTTGGGCAAGCAAGATAAGTTGTCCTTAAGAGAAACAAGCTCGAGACCCAACTCTCTATACCCTAATCTCATCGGGGACATGTACTAAGAACGAAAAGGAGCAGAGTACTCTGATACCACTGATCCATATTGTAGAAGGGATGAAAATTGGAAATAATTGATTAGTGTGAAAAATTAGAGTAAATGCGACAAAAATTACATACGGAAAAAAATATGGCAACAAATAAGTTTTTTATTAAATGGAAAAATATTTAGGACTACATCATGAATGGAATATATAATATGATCTCATTTATAATGGGATTACCATGTTAAATTTAGAGTTGTTATTAAGTTATTTTCAATTTATTAGACAATAATAGCATAAGTAGGATCATTGAGAGAAACAAAATCACAAGGTACACAACATTTTATCCTGGGAAGCCCTCATGGGCAGAAAACCCAGCAAAAACTTCCTTAATATAGATTGCTAATACAATGCCAAGATAAAATACCAAACACTAGATAATATCCAAGACTAAGCAATGTGCCTCTCTCATTTCCTTCTTCTAACTACAACTTCTTGTGCACTAGATGAGTGGCTTGAGTGAGTGAGTGAATGAGGCACTAGCCTCTCTTATTTATACTAGTTGAAGAGTGCTAGGGTTTTGTATTTTCATCAAGCAGGGCTGACTTCTCCAACTAGTGGCTAAAACCGCTTTAATTATCCCTAGGGGTCGCCTTATCAATTAGCATCATTTAACTAGGGTTTGAGAAATCCAAAAAAGGGGATTTGGTCATACATAAGTCCCGACATGATCAATCCACAAAAGGGGATTTATCTATATGATAATAACTCAATTATGATTAGAATATTCTTCGTAGTTACAGTATTTCAACACTCCCCCTTAACAAGAAGGGTATTATACAATACAACATCATCAGGAGAGAGAGAGAGGGAAACAACATCATCACCATCTGGATCATTGAATGGAATATATATAAATCATTGGAATGTTTTCTCATCATCAATATCATCATGATTCATAGAATGGAGTTGGAATAGAAGAATCATCATCATTCATAGCATGGATCTGGAATCTAAAACATCAAAATCAGTTAGTATAAAACTATAGAAACAACATCAACAACACTAGGATGATACATCATCATCAACAACACTAGGATGATACAACAACAACATCATAAACAACATGAGGCTGGAGAAATGACATCATCAACAACATGAGGCTAGAGCAACAACATCATCATCATATAGCAACAGAATGACGCAAGTGTATCAACAACATTTTGTGGTACTCTGATAGTCCCTAGGGATCTTCCCAGGAATCATAATATTCCATAGGATATAAAATCCTAACGAAGCTACCATGTGGTACTCTGACAAACCGTCCTTACCAGACCTTCGGGATCTTCCCAAGAATCTAAATACTCCCTAGGATATAAAATCCTAACAGAGCTACCACTAGTGACCACGGCTGGCATATACATGCACAGGTCCTCTGACAGACTGTCCTTACCGAACCTTCGAGATCTGTCCAGGGATGATCAGTCCCCTAGGATATAAAATCCTAACTGAGCTACCCGTCGTTGTTCAAGATACCATAGTATCATCAACATCACTCCCCCTTTCGAGGGAGGTCCTTTCAGACTATACCAAGCTTGTCTCGAAAGTATTCAAACTTTACATGAGACATAGTCTTAGTCAACACATCTGCAACCTGCTCATTTGTGCCAACATATTGGAGATTTAAAACTCCCCTCTACACCATATCACGAATGTAGAGATACCAGATTTCTATGTGCTTTGACTTGTCATGGAACACAGGGTTCTCCGTCATCTTTATGCAACTCTGGTTATCACATAGAATCATGGTTGCTTCCATCTCCATATAAAATATACCTGTCAACAACTTCTGAAGCCATATGGATTCACAACTAGCAGAACATGTTGCAATGTATTCTGCTTCTTTCGTGCTGAGAGAAATATTGGATTGCTTCCTACTCTTCCATGAAGTCATGGTTGACCCTAGACTAAAACATCATCATGAAGTGCTCTTTCTATCATAAACACTTCCAGCCCAATCTGAATCAGTATAACCAAGCAGTCTAAAGTCATGATCAACATTATAATAGAGACCAAAGTCCAATGTAACCTTAAGGTATCTCATCACATGTTTTGCAAAAACAAGGTGAACATGTTTAGGTTCTACCAGATACTGAATCAAGGTGTTCACAACAAAACATATATCTGGCCTGGTATCCATTAGATACATCAATGATCCAATGATCTGTCTGTACATCGTATAATCAACCAATTCTGACAAAGTATCAACGAGGAGCTTCAACTTTGTTTCCATCGGTGTGTTCATGGCTTTACATTCCAACATATCAAACCTCTTCAATATTTCAGCTGCATACTTCCCTTGGTTAAGGAAGATCTTCTCTAGGCTCTGCCAAACCTCAAGACATAAGAAATAATGCATTAGGCTTAGGTATTTCATCCCAAACTCTGTAGTGAGCTTCTTGTTACAATCTGTGATGAGATTTTCTTGTCCAATTAAGAATAATTCATATACATACAACAACAATATAACTGGCTCATCATTCATAACCTTGAAGTAAAGGTTAGAATCAACTTTACTCTTGGTAAATCCCAAGCTCATCAGGAAACTATCAATTCTACAATACCAAGCTCTAGGAGCTTGCTTCAACCCGTACAGAGCCTTCTTCAATATGCATACATGAGTCATTCTATCTTCAAATTCAAACCCTTAAGGTTTTTCTATATACACTTCTTCTTGAATGACACCATTTAAGAATAATGTTTTCACATCCATCTAGTGTAAATTCCACTTCATCTTGGTTGCAAGAGCTATGATGGTTCTGATAGAAGTGTATCTGGCTACAAGAGCAAACGTATCTTCATAATTAATGCCTTCCTTTTGAGAAAATACATGAGCTACAAACCTTGCTTTATGTTTTTTAATACTTCCATATGCAACATGTTTTATCTTGTATAACTGTTTGGAAGATACCACATCTTTGTTCTTCGGTCTGGGAACTATTTCCCATACACCATTCTTTATAATGGATTGGTATTCTTCTGTCATGGCATCTGCCCATTCTTTGTTCTGAATGACTTCTTCAAATCAAGTAGTCTCCTTTTCTATGAGATCACACATCAAATCCATGTAACTGGAGAATGACTTAGGTTTCTTGATTTGTCTCATGGTTCCTTCTGGGCCACCATACTTCTCTCCATCTTGAATGAGTTCCCTTGCCCAAGATGGCTTTCTCTTGTGAGAGATCATCATTTGGGGAGGCTCTTGAGATTCTATCATATCATGATCTTCTAGAATCTCATAATTAGGGGTATTTGTAACTTCCCTCACTATTTATACAACTCTGGGAGCTACAAGATCTTCTTCATATACTTCTTCAAGATGGCATCTCCTTGATTTATTGAGTGTTGCATATTTATCAAAGGTTACATCTCTGTTGATCTCAATATGATGGTAACCTAGTATGTAAATTATGAATTCCTTAGAGACCTCATAGTATCCAACAAATATTCCCTTCTTTCCTAAAGGGTCCAACTTAGTTCTCCTTTCTTTCGGAATGTGTACAAACACCGGACAACCAAATATCTTGAGATGGATTACTTTTGGCTTCTATTTGGAGAACATTTCTTCGGGGGTTTTGAATCCAAGGGAACTATGGGATAGTTTGTTTTGTACATACATTGTTGTTCTTGTTGTGTCATCCCATAAGTGCATTGGAATATTTTGATCGTGGATCATAGTTTTCACTGCTTCTATTATAGTTCTATTGTTTCGTTCTGCTACACCATTTTGTTGAGGATTTTAGGGAATGGTGAGCTCCCTCTTAATCCCGGCATCTCTGCAAAAGATTACAATTTCTTTTGAGGTGTATTCTCCTCCATTATCTAACCTGAGTATCTTGATTTTCTTTCAAAGAGATTCTCTATCAAGGATTTGAATTCCTTAAAATTTACAAACACTTTATCTTTTGATTTCAAGAAGTAAACCCAAGTCTTGCGAGAATAATCATCAATAAATGACACATAGTATACATACCCACTAAGAGAGGTTGATGGAATTGGGCCACATACATTTGAGTGGATGAGATCCAAGATTCCTTCTGCTTTATTGTCGCTCTTCAAGAAAGGGTTCTTTATGTTCTTTCCTTGTGCACATCCCTTACACACACCTTCATGATCAACCTTGAATTCTGGTAGACCTGTCACTACCTTGCTTACATATGGTAAGGATTTGTAGTTGATGTGAGATAGTCTTATATGCCAAAGTTCACACGGAATCTTTATGGAGTGAGTCAAACTTGCATCTGAGTGACCTTTTAATTTATACATGCCACCTTCTTTTGTTCCAATAACAATTGCATCTTCTATGGTTTTTCCTTTAAGCCACATGAGAACTTCACCATCTATGAATGCAACCCTGAAACCTTTCTTATCTAAATTTGAGATAGAAAGTAAGTTCTTTGTCAAACATGGTACATATAGTACATCCTTCATCTTCATTGGGGTACATGAATCAAGTTTGTAGGTGGATTCTCCCACTCCTTTGATAGGGCACTGGTAATCATCTCCGAGTGTAACTTTCTAGGGAAAGTTATTTTTTGTAAGGCTAGAGAGAATTCCTCTTTGACCTGTCATGTGCTTAGAGACACCACTTTCTATGAGCCAAGTATCCTCTCTAGGTGACACATATCCTGAGAGGGAAGAGAATAAAACATAGACTTCAATCTTTTCTTTAATCATCTTTGTGGGTGGCTCATCATCTTCAACTACATGGGCATGGTGTCTTTTGTTATTTCTCTTCTTGTATTCTTCTCTTATGGATAAACAATTCTTATCAATATGTCCCATATTATCACAATGATAACATTGATAAGAGGAGGAATCTTTTTCTCTTCTTTGTCCTTTCTGAAATTTCTGGAATCTCCTTGGAGGGTGAGATTCTTTATCGGAGTGGGTGAATCTCTTTGGAGAGTGACATTCATTATGTAGGTGGGTCTCCTCTTGGAAGTGAGACATTTTCTTTCCTCCTTTAGCATGAGAATCTAGGGCTTTGTCTTCATCCCTTAACAATATTTCTTCTTGGTTAGCTACTCTTGCTTCTTCTTGAACACATTCTTCCCAAAGATTGTCAAATTGGAGTTTTTCCTTTATTGCACAAATAGTTTCGATGAAGGCATCCCAAGGTCTTATGAGACCATCAAGAGTTGTCATTATGAGTTAATCTTCATCTAGGTTGTCTCCAATTGCTTCTAGTTGTTCCTTGAATTGAGAAACCCTAGAGAAATAATCATGAACAGTTTCTCCTTTCTGCATGTTTGTACTCTTGAGTTGGGTTCTCAAAGTCATCTTCCAGTTGATATTCCTTCCTTCATACATTTTGGTTAGGGCATCAAACATTTATTTTGGAGTATTATTTGAAGACACTTGAGGGATAAAGTGATCTTTAATGGAGTCTGCAATGATTGTTTTGGCCCTAACCATATCCTTCTTGTACTTTTCTTTAGGTGCATCTTCTGTGGGTTTTGGTACATTTTCCTTTATGAATTTTGCAATGTCATTCTCTTCAAGAATGAGTGCAATCCTATACTTCCAAGCAAAAAAGTTATCCACACCTTCTAATTTTTCAACAAGCTTGATGCTTGCAGACATCTTGACCTGAAGCTGGGAAAATGACCAAAAATTGAAAGTGCTCAAAATTGAATATGAACCTACTAGGAGGTGCATTGGGCTGAGACGAGTAGGCTGGTGCAGTCTGTTTTCATAAAATCCAAATTTTACCCCTTGAAATTGGACCTGCGAAAATCTGGACTGGTACTTTTGGTATTGGTTATGGTTTCCTAGTTTTCTGGTACCAGTGAAAAATAGGATTTCACTTTCTGGAGGCTCTGGCCACTGAAAAGGTGCGATCAATATGCCAATGAGTTCGCTAGGATGGGGCCCACTTCCCTAGATGGTTTTTAGGCTAAAATCCCCTTCCAACAAAAAACCCTAATTTTCTTGTATGGCAATAGTGGCGTTTTTGGTTACCCAGTGAAAGGTGCTCTATTCAGTCAAGCTATGATACCATGTTAAATTTAGAGCTTCTATTAAGTTATTTTCAATTTACTAGACAATAATAACATAAGACAGATCATTAAGAGAAACACAATCACAAGGTACACAACATTTTATCGTGGGAAGCCCTCATGGGGGAGAAAACCCAACAAAAAAATCCTTAATATAGATTTAAAATACAATGCCAAGATAAAAGACCAAACACTAGAGAATATCCAAGATTGAGCAATGCACCTCTCTCTTCTCCTTCTTGTAACTGCAGCTTCTTGTGCACTAGATGTGTGACTTGAGTGAGTGAGTGAATGAGGTGCTAGCCTCTCTTATTTATACTAGCTGAGAAGTGCTAGGGTTGTATATTTTCATCAAGTAGGTCTGACTTCTCCAACTAGTGGCTAAAACCACTTTGATTAGCCCTAGGGGTTGACTTCTTAATTAGCATCATTTAACTAGGGTTTGACTAATCCACAAAAGGGGATTTGGTCATACATAAGTCCCAACATGATCAATCCACAAAAGCGGATTGATCTATATTATAATAAATCAATTATAATTAGAGTATTCTTGGAAGTTACAATATTTCAACAACCTGTATATATTTAGCAATTACGGGATCCTCGTAGGAGTCACGTCTTTTTGTTATTTAATTGTTATTTCTTCGTATCTTTTATTAACTTAACCGATATTTGTTTTATTTTTCAAATACCATGGGTGAATTCCATACCATGGTCTAAAAAAACAATGGATGAATACCATGGGTGAATTTCCATGGGTTAAAAAACTTTTCTCCATTTATGATTTTTTTTTTTTCCCACCAAACCATTATTATTATTATTACTCATTATTATTCTCTTTCCAACCAAACCATGGTGATTTGGTGGAGGAGGTGGATGGCCACCCATTTCCACTTGGATCACTTGTTGAATATGGTTCCAAATGACACATGTCATTTGAGGACTAGTAGATTCTATATGTCACCCATTAAATTCATTAGACAAAAGAGAGCCCACTAAATGATTAATATGATCAAGCAATATCATACTTTCATTGTGTAATTTGGCCATGAAGTTAGACGTGTGAGAAGCCTCAAAACATGTTGAGAAAACCATGTATTCCACTTTGTCTATCTACCAATGATCTTGCAATTGATCATCCATGGAAATAGAAACATTATACCTCTCAACATGTCGTTCTACTACATTAATGCAATTAGAAATAGTTCTTCCTTTGGAGTATTTTGAATCAATCATTGTACCCCATGAAGCACAATCAATGCCACTCATCGACCACTTTTGAACTACTTCAACTACATCACAAAGATAGTTTCTTAATATTGTTTCTATAAAAACAAGGGTAATGGGTGCAAAGTAGCTAGTTAGTATCATACGATTTTTAAAAAAATATATCAAAATTTTATTTACAATTTTATAATATTTACATATGTGTGAATTGTATTAGGTTTCTAATTTTTACTAATCTATGCAAAATTATCTAAAATTGCAGAAGGATTGATATAACATATTTATCAATATATTCAAACTTTTTGAAACACATTCACATGCAATGCCATTTAAGTCTACTTCAACAATGAAAGCCTATGAACATAGTGCATTGAAAATAGCTATTTCATTATATTTATTACATACATGACTATTTCACTTCCAATCCAAACACCAAATTGGTATATGTTGAGCGATTTGACTGGTAAAGTCTATGGAGATATAGATACATTAGCCCCCCTCTAGATTTGAACTGGTGACCTCTTAAGAGGAAACACATGGTCTTAACCATTAGGGCCACTCATATTGTATCTTTATAGTAAGTATTTTATGCTAGATCTTTATGAGGCATGTCTTTCAACCTTTTTATGATCATTGCATTGTGCATTGATTGTTAGATCATAAAAATTTTTGAAAGGTTTGTATTTTAAAAATATTTAATCTCTCAAAATTTGATAAATCTCAATTAAAATAGATTTATGTTAATGTTTTTTTTTTCTTTTTAAATTTTAACCATTTCATTATTTACAATAACTTGTTCCCTTTAATTCTAAAAAAAAAGAAAAAACATTGACTTAATAACATGTTTCCTTCAAATGCATTTTTTGTAAATCCCTATAGACTTAACTTGTTTTCTATATTCTCACTTTATTTTAGGATAACCTATTTCAAGTGCATTTTTTATAAATCATTATAGACTTAACTTGTTTTCCATATTCTGAGTTTATTTTAGTGTTTTGAGCATTAAGCTTGTAATATTACATTTTAATCATAAGTAAACATTGCATAAGAAAGAATAACCTCACAATAATTTGCAGTAACTTGCAATATTACGAACTATCGTATGGAATATCTATGAGAATTTATAGATCATTGGTGTAAATTTTATTTGCTCCTGAAAAGTGACGAGGAAGGAGAGAACCATTCTACTCTTAAAATCCATGGAATCAATGTCCAAAGTTAAGAGTATTTCCCTTTAAATTAGTTTGTCTTAAACCTTGGGGTGTTGTATTGATTCAATGTCGTTTCAGTACTTTAATGTTGGGGCTTAGCATACGCCAAAGGTTTTTTTTATCAAGCTTAATTCGATCCTCATTTTCTGGTAATTTCTTATTCAATTTCGCAACATAATTAGCATATTGGCAGAATGAAGTGTACTATATTTTGCATGTGTGCTTTTGCTGAGGAATGTTCAAATCATTTCAGAAAACAAAACTTTTAAGTTTTTTTTTTTTTTTTTAAAGAGATGTCACGTCTAGGCATGGGTATTTAGTGACATCTATACCAATCACAAATAGTGACATCTAGTAGAAGTTAAAGAGAGGTTGGAAGTAGTAGAAGCTAAAGAGTTGGAAAGAGATTATACAATCCATAGAATAATAGCCGAAAACCAGGACTTAGCAGAAAGCAACAAAGTTCTGAAGGAGCAAGTGTCATTGCTACAGGAAGCTCTCCGAATGGGGAAAACAGAATGGAAACACATGAAAGTAGAAGTGCAAAACATGAAGAAAATTGCAGTGGAGAATACAGAGGTGATGAATGATAAGCCATCCCAGGATAAGGGGAAAGTAGTTACCCAAATAGACAACAATGAAGAGACATCAAGAGAAGAGAGGAAAGGGGATTCCGCAAAACTCTCTAAAACCTGGGCTCAAATTACTAGCAATCCTGCTAAGAGGGAAGGAGAAAGAAACATTCAGGTTGGAAACATGCAAGACAAAGAAAGCAAAGAAAGACATGATAGAGCAACAAACATAATTATCAAGGGGGTGAAAGATTATGGGAAAAATGAATGTACTCTTGACCTTGCAAGAGACTTCTTGAAAGACAAGCTCCAATGGCAAGGACAAATATGTCAAGCATGGAGAGTAGGTAAGCCTAACGATGAGAGAGCCAGGCCCATAAAAGTCATCATGCCCAACTTGTGTGATAAAGAGATCATTCTAAGCAGGAAGCAGTTCTTGAGGGGTTCTCGGTTTTTTCTAGAAAAAGACTTAACTATAAGACAACAAGAGAAAAGGAGAGACGAGATGACAAAAGTTAGGGCAGCAAGAGATGAGGGAAAAAGAGCATGGATTTCTAAAGGTAAAGCTGTGATAGCACAATTTGGACCTCCTTCTAAAACAAAGCAGCAAGACAATAACAAAGAAGAGGCAGCAAACTCTTCAGCAAGAAATGAGGAAGCAAGGTCAGTATGGGCAAGCAGGGACAAAGACTCAACGGTGAGTCTTGCATGCCAAAACAA
>ML784891.1:397052-426577 GCA_009831015.1 Picea engelmannii | reverse complement strand
TATTCAGCAAAGAGTTTGTTGAGAAGCTGGGAGCGATTATTGTAAAACTTCACAGGAAAAGGGCCGAATACAAAAGCCAGATGGAAAAACAATCTGTCCCATCGGCTATTTTTAGCCTCGTGGACGTTAAAAAAATTCTTTCTCTTTCTTTCTTTCTATCTGACCAATTACAAAATTGAAATTGAAATTGAAATTTTAATAATTAGTGACATCTATCTGACCAATTACAAAATTGAAATTGAAATTTTAAAAAGTATTAAAAGGATTTTCAAATATTAAAAAAATCATTTTAATAAAAAAATAATAATCTAGAAGGGATTCCATTGTTAAATAATCAAAAGGATCTTCAATTCCCTCCATTTTCCAACAATGTGATCTTATCACTATTGAAGCTTAAATTTAAAGATATTATAAAATAGTGTTTGGATACAATTTTAGGATAAAGATATTATAAAATAGTGTTTGGATACAATTTTAAGAATGTGTATTATAAATCCCGGATGGGGTGACACACTCGTCATCGGATGGGGTGAATATGAGGGTAGTTAAAGCTTCTCGCTGCCACCCTCCTCCTCTGTCTAGTTGTGATGGTTAGCTTGCATGAGCACCAAGGTTTAGTGCATTGGGCCTTAATGGAGACCTAGGCTTGGCTCCTCAACATCAGTACGAATTTGGTTATGGCCATTACTCTTGCAGTAATGGCTACCAAAGCCATCAAATCCTCCATCCTCCTGGTCTTTTTGTGTAATGTCCCCCACCTCTTGATGAAGAGGTCCGGGAAGACTTAGTGGTCTAGACATCCCCACTAGACCATAGTCTCATAGAGCATGGGAAAATGTCAGCTAACTCAATGTTATATTTTGAAGTTGACTTGGGAAAAAGGATAAAAAGTAACTCAATGAAGAATTAGAACATTGGAGGCTGAGTTAGGAGTTGAACCGAGGGATTAAATTAACTCAACAGGGAAATAGAATGAAAGTATAAAAGAAAGGCTAGGGCGCACCTTTCACTCATCTTGGATATTTGGTATTTTCTTGTTGGGCTCTTGAGCACATAGTTTTGAGGGTTTTGAGATTACAAACCCTAGAAAACAACTCAGTGGTGAAAGATTCCACTCACCTTGTTCCAAGCTTAGTCTCGAGGATGAAATACTTCACCCACACCATTCTACACTCATCACACATTCCATCATCGATCCAGGAGGGTAGCAGGTCGTACCATTCAGGGTTTTCTAGCAGGGGCGCATTATTGCATAAGAAGAAGTTCAATCCAGCATTGTGAGAGAGCCTTGAGACATTCTAGCACTTGGGTTTTTCTTGCAGGACCTTGCACATCATTTTGGAGGTATTTTGGAGGAGTTGTTTCGGCCAGATTATTAGCTACAGATCTGGGACGGCTTTGAGAGAAGGAGGACGTATTGGTGATTCAGAGATTCTCATATCTAGGGGGTTATACCTCAGATATGATTGTGAGAATTCTCCAAGTGACTTGTGGTAGCCGGATCTATCATCCTAGACAGTTTTAGGAGTTTTGGAAGCTTCCTTCACCCATGCTGAATTATTAGCACTTCAGGGTTTCAGGAGGGTGCAGTCTTGATTAGGGTTTCATCAATTGGAGGAGAAAGACTCAACATTTGGGATTCAGGGAGGGATTTCCCTTGCCCTGATCTATCATTTGGTGGAGTTTGGCATCACTTGGAGGTCTTCTTCAGTTGGGCCGAAACCTTGGCCTTCTCATCCATCCAGCAGGACATGCCAACAGCTAGGGGGGTTGGACATAACCCTAACATCTTTTGTATTTGGTATTTCATCTTATATTCAGCCTTTGGAGCCTTGTGGGGTATTATCGGGAGCATTTTGTAGCAGCTCATATCTTTTATCTTGAAGCCATCTGATATTATTCCAGATCTGCTTCTATATTGTATCAGGTTCTTTCTCTTCTTAATAAAAAGGCCAGATCTGTGCTTTGGAGTTCCATATATTGTGTATTGATTATATATTGCATAGTATTGAGTATATCTTCAGGAATTGTGTTGAATAATTGAAAATAACCCTAAGGCCGAAATCTAAGAGGCCAGCCTGCATACACAAACAAACAAACAGTTAATTCAGTGGTTAGTTAGTGTTCCCAAGAGAAAAAGTTGGCTTGGGAACATTATAGTGGTATCAAATCTCTGATCCTCCCATCCCGTGAGGATTAACGCATGCAAAAGTTCAATGGTATCTGTATGGGCCGAAGGAAGAAATAGACAAGTGAAACAAAAGCCGAGATGGAGGGTTCAGGTAATGACTTTTAGCCACATGGCTTAGCATTCTTGGCACAAGAGTTCCACAAGTCCATAAACCAGACAAAAAGTAAATTGGTCACCTACATACAAGAAACTCATGAAACACATCATAGGGACCAAGACGTGATAGCTGAGACCTTGAGGAAGGTAGATGAAAACTAGACAAAGATAGCATCAATGTTGATGGACATGAGTCACAAAGGGAAAGGTCCAGAGGCATATGACAATAGGGAAACAGGTGGATCTCATGGAGGGAACATGTATCATTCAGAGCATATTCCCTATCACCATTCTAAGGGGAGCCATGGAGGGGGAGCACCACATGGACAGATAGGTAGCAGGACTACTCCTAAACCATACTTGCCCACGTTCACAGATGAACTTACACAGCATGAACCCATGGATGACTTTGTTGAGAAGATGGTGCAATGTACCAGGGAGTACAACGATTTGAGTATGACAATTCAAAGGCAGATAACCCTAGATCAGTACTCTCAACTCAAATTCATAAACAAACCTAGGCCAAACCATATGAGCAGCTATGAGTTTGAGCGCAGGGCTGGGAAGATGGAGATTCCCTACTTTGATGGAGCGGCCAAGATGACTGCACAAGCGTGGGTACAAAAACTAGACACTTATCTGCATCTTTACCCTATGAGGGAGATGGAGGCCATCAAGTTTTCCACCATGCATTTGGATGGAAAGGCTCATGATTGGTGGTATCATGGATTCACCACATTGGACCACAATCAGATAGTGGCATACACAGAGTTTACTCAGAGACTCATTGGCAGGTTTGACCAGGGCAATCCTGAGTTACATTTCCTGGAACTCACACAGCTCAGATAGACAGGAGCACCAGAGGTGTACATTGAGGAATTCCAGAGGCTAGCAGTCATGGTGCAGGATGTGTCATAGACCAGACTCATGATGCTCTTCACTAAGGGGTTGATGGAACCCTTGAAGGGATGGGTTAAGGCTTTTAAACCTACCAACCTACAGGATGTTATCTAGAGGACAAGAGACCTAGGACCAGCTGCAAAGCTGAAATTTGTGCCTAGACCACCTCTTAACACAGGGGAAAGAGACTAGAGACCTCCAATGAACCTAGGGGGACGTGACCCAAGGGGGCTTGACAGGGGAAGAGATAGGATGGATGAGAATACTAGAAGAGAATTAAGGAGGAAGCATCTATGCTACACATGCAAGGAGCCATGGAACCCATCCCACAAATGCATGGGTCGTGGCCAAGTGCATTACATAGAGGTGACATCTCACAATGAAGAGGATGAGGATTTCGGCCACATCCAGAACATAGAAGTAGACACCACCAAAACTGCAGAGGAGGAGGCTACAGGTCATGAAAGTACGGCAGAAGAGAGAGATACTTTGGCATCCATCAGTGGGGTTCCCAAGTACAACACCTTCAGAATGAGAGGGGTCTTGCAAGGGAAAAAGGTGTTAGTGTTGATTGATGGGGGAACCTCTCGCAACTTCATTGACTCAGTGTTGATACATAGGAGGCATATACCCATGGTTGAATTTGAAGGATTCAAGGTGGAGGTAGCTGGTGGAAGCACCATGCCTTGTAACAAGTACATTATAGGCATGAAGCTTACATTGGGGAGACATGATTTGGTACAGGATGTTTATGTGATGGAACTTCCAAACACAAACATAATCCTTGAAGTACAGTGGCTTAGTACATTGGGGCCTATCACTACCAACTACAAGACCATCGAAATGTATTTCACAAAGGAAGGTGGATGAAAGGTGGTCCTCAAAGGCATGACAGATAACTCAACCAAGGTAGTCACGGCTAAGAGGATGGAGGCCATTTTTCAGGAGAGATGAGATCGTGTATGCTACTGAGTGCAAGATTTTGGCACGTGTGGACAAGAAGGGGAAAATTAACTACTCACCAAAGATTCAAGAAATCATTGACAAACACGGTAAGGTGTTTGGACCTATCCCACCAGGTGTACCACCTGACAGGGGATTTGAGCATATCATTGAGTTAGAGAAAGGAGCAAAACTAGTCATCACCACGCCTTACAAACACCCAAAGAAGTGTAAGGATGAAATAGAAAAGGCAACCAAGGACATATTGGACATGGGGCACATCAGACCAAGTTCTAGCCCTTTTGCATCTTTAGTGGTGTTGGTTAAAAAGAAGGACAGAACCATGTGTATGTGAATTGACTTCAGAGCACTAAACAAGAAGACACTAAAAAATAGGTATCCAATTCCAAGGATTGATGAGATATTGGACGAGCTCCATGGGGTTGTTTATTTCACTAAGATTGACCAATGCTCTGGTTACCATGAAATCAAAATGAGGGAGGAGGACATCCCGAAAACTGCTTTCAGGTGTCACTGTGGCCACTATGAGTTCTTGGTGATGCCTTTTGGGCTAACCAATGCCCCAACCACGTTCCATTCATGTATGAACCATGTCTTCAACAAACAGTTGAGGAAGCATCTCCTTGTATTCTTTGATGACTTACTGATCTATAGCAAGACGTGGGAGAAACACCTTCGGCATGTGGACCAGATATTGACTATCATGGGGGATCATTCACTATATGCCAAGGAATCCAAATGTGAATTTGGAATGACAGAGGTCCTCTACTTGGGACATATTATTGGGATGAAAGGATTACTGGTGCATCGGGAGAAGATTCAAGCCAAAATGGAGTGGGATACACCTAAAACCCTTACAGAGTATAGGGGATTCTTAGGCATTTTCACTTATTATAGGAATTTTGTCAAAGGGTTCTCACAACTTTGTGTACCTCTGACCGGTTTGACCAAGAAGGGAGCTTTCAAATGGAGTGAGGAAGCCCAATTTAGACTTGACAAGATGAAAAAAGTGATGAGCACATGACCAGTTTTGGCCTTACTAGATTTCGTCCAACCTTTCACTCTAGAGTGTGATGCCCCAGAAGAAGGCATTGGGGTCGTACAAATGCAGAATAGGCGCCCTCTTACCTATGAGAGCTGAAAACTCAGGGGACTTGAGTTACTTTACACCATCTACGACAAAGAGATGTTGGCCATCATGCATGCCTTGGCCAAATTCAAGAAATACTTGGTCGGTGCTAGATTTGTGGTGAAATCGGACCACAACAACCTTCAGTACTTCTTGGAGCAAAAGGACTTAAATGAAAGGCAATAGAAATGGGTCAGCAAGATACAGGCCTATGACTTTGACATTGAATTTGTCAAAGGGAAAAACAATGTAGTGGAAGATGCATTATCCATGAGGCTATCAATCTATGCCATGACAGATGTATCAGTTGATTGGAAGGACCTTCTTGTGATAGAATACTCAAAAAATCAATTCTCTTGTTAGGTGATGGATGGGCAAACACAGGATGATAACTTCGGATTCATCAATGGAATTATCTATTACAAGGGTTGAATCTTTCTGGTTCCTGAATCGGCCTTCAAGGCCAATATATTACAGGCATGTCATGACTCACCGATGGTAGGGCACCAAGGGATTGGCAAGACATACAGGCAAGTAAGGGAGAGGTTCTCATGAAAGAGCCTCAAAGAGGATGCGATGAATCATGTCAAGGAATGCACTACTTTCCAGGAGAATAAGGACGAGCACACTCACCCGACGGGACTACTGCAACCCTTACCCATCCTAGAGCACAAATGGGAGAGCATCTCCATGGACTTCATCATAGGGTTTCCAAGGGCGCAAGGTAAGGACTTTATTTTCATAGTGGTGGACAGGTTGATGAAATTTGCACACTTCTTCTCCATTGCTACAGAATTCAGTGCAACACAGGTGGACAAGTTGTTTTTCAGAGAGATCTTCAGACTACATGGGCTACCCAAAACCATTGTTAGTGACAAGGACAACCGATTTATGAGTACGTTTTGGCAGGAGTTATTCAAGATGGTTGGTACGACTTTGACTCCTAGCACTAGCTATCATCCTCAGATGGACGGGAAGACCGAAGTAGTCAATAAATGGGTAGAAGGCTATCTCAGGAACTATGTAGCAGGGCAACATAAGGCATGGCTCAGGTAGCTACACTTGGGGGAATACTCTTACAAAACCACCCATCACATGTCCATAGGCATGACCCGATTTAGGGCGTTGTATAGTTATGACCCACTCTCTTTTGTAGAGATTTTTTTGGTGACAACAGATCCCCCATGGTACAAGATTGGGTACAACAGAGTCAGGACATCCTCAGGGAGTTGAGGGATCATTTACAGAAGGAACATAATCAACAAAAGGTCCAAGCAAATAAACATAGGGTAGAGCATACCTTTAAGGTTGGTGACTTAGTTTACCTAAGGATCCAACCATACCAACAGGATTCTATAAAAAGAAGTGGAACGGAAAAGCTCCAACCCTGTTTCTTTGGGCCCTACAGGATCAACAGGAAGGTAGGGGTTGTAGCTTCTGATATGGATCTCCCACATGATAACAGGATACACAATGTCTTCCACATGTCTTTCCTGAAAAGGGCCATCGGCCAACACATCACCCCACTGGAGGTGTTGCCACCTCTAGATGAAGAGGGACAACTAGTTCTGGTACTGGAGGAGATATTGGAGGTTCGGGAGAAAAATCTCTATAAGAGAAGCATCAAATAATACCTGATCAAATGGAAGGATTTTCCCATTGAGGATGCCATGTGGGAGAATGAACAGGTAGTACAGGAAACAAGTTTGGAATTGCTTGTGGACAAGCAATTTCTAGCAGGGGAGATTGTAATGTCCTCCACCTCTTGATGAAGAGGTCTAGGAAGACTTAGTGGTCTAGACATCCCCACTAGACCATAGTCTCATACAACATGGGGAAAAGTCATCTAACTCAATGTTATATTTTGAAGTTGACTTGGGAAAAAGGGAAAAAGGATAAAAAGTAACTCAATGAAGAATTAGAATGCTGGAGGCTGAGTTAGGAGTTGAATCGAGGGGTTAAACTAACTCAACAGAGAAATAGAATGGAAGTATAAAGGAAATGCTAGGGTGCACCTTTCACTCATCTTGGATATTTGGTATTTGCTTGTTGGGCTCTTGAGCACACAGTTTTGAGGGTTTTGAGATTATAAACCCTAGAGAACAACTCAGTGGTGAAATATTCCACTCACCTTGTTCCAAGCTTGGTCTCGGGGATGAAATAATCCACCCACACTATTCTACACTCATCACAGGTTCCATCATCGATCCAGGGGGGCAGCAGGGTTGTACCATTCAGCGTTTTCCAGCAAGCATGCATCATTGCATAAGGAGAAGTTCAATCCAACATTGTGAGAGAGCCTTGAGACATTCTAACTCTTGGTTTTGCTTGCAGGACCTTGCTCATCAGTTTAGAGGTATTTTAGAGGATTTACTTCAGCCAGATTATTAGCTACAGATCTGGGACGGCTTTGAGCGAAGGAGAACGTATTGGTGATTCATAGATTCTCAAATCTGGGAGGTTATACCTCAGATCTGATTGTGAGACTTCTCCAGGTGACTTGCGACAGCCTGATTTATCATCCTAGACAATTTCAAGAGTTTTGGAGGCTTCCTTCACCCATGCCGAATTATTAGCACTTCAGGGTTTGAGGAGGGTGCAGTCTTGATTAGGGTTTCAGCAGTTGGAGGAGAAAGACTCGAAATTCAGGATTTATACTTAAGGGAGGGATTTCCCTTGCCCTGGTCTATCATTTGGTGGAGTTTGGCATCATTTGGAGGTCTTCTTCAGCTGGGCCGAAACCTTGGCCTTCTCATCCATCCAGCAGGACGTGCCAGTAGCTAGGGGGGTTGGACGTAACCCTAACATCTTTTGTATTTGGTCTTTCATCTTATATTCATCGTTTGGAGGCTTGTGGGGTATTATCGAGAGAATTTTGTAGCAGCTCATATCTTTTTATCTTGGAGCTATCTGATGTTATTCCAGATTTGCTTTTATATTGTATCAGGTTCTTTCTCTTCTTAATAAAAAAGTCAGATCTGTGCTTTGGAGTTCCATATCTTGTGTATTGATTATATCTTGCATAGTATTGAGTATATCTTCAGGAATTGTGCTGAATAACTGAAAATAACCCTAAGGTCGAAATCTAAGAGGCCAACCTGCATACACAAACAAACAAATAGTTAATTCAATGGTTAGCTAGTGTTCCCAAGTGAAAAAATTGGCTTGGGAACATTACATTTCATCCTACGAGAAGTTCTATATTGGGCACTTCGGTGCTACGCACAATATTATTTTGCTTGTTCTGCTCCACGACTTAGCTTGCATCATTGGTGTGTCCATCTACCTGGTACTTTGCTTAGCCATGCCACGAGAAATAGGCAAGCCCCAACGAGGGCCAGCCTACTACAACCGGTTTGATAGACACAACCGCCCAAGACCGACCTCTCTAGCTCTCATACCAGGTGGCTCAAACCATCCAGGTTCTTCTGGTCAGAATTGGTCTAAGAAGACTCAACCAGATCCCCGTCCTTCCAGTACAGAGGGTCTCCATAGCGAGTGCCCGATGGAAGACAAAATTCCGCCCAATTGGGAGGAAATTTTTCATTTCCTACCGTCAACTGCCTTGGAGCACTGGCTTGCCACCTGCACCACCATTCCTTTCCAGGAGCCAGACAAGATGGGTTGCTTTGTGGAAGAAGAAGTCTCACCTCCAGAGGATCACTCGGGACATAATTCATCCCCCACCATGGACGAGGACCCTGTCACAAATTCCGTCGCTGCAAAGGACTCCGCTACTGCTAACATGGATGAAGACCTTGATGATGAACAAGCTCATGATGATGAAGTTGATGAACAGACTCACCCAGCTCCCAGCTCTTGCAGACTCACCCAACTCCCAGCTCTTGCAGACTCACGGAAGACCCCCTGGTCTTTATCTTTGAGATGAGAAAGGACCTGGCAGAGCAACAACACCGCCAGAGCATCTTCAACAAGCGTATGGACGCCCTGTATGACTCCCTGTCAAGTGAGCCTGAGAAGAGTCGATGCCCGACTTGCTACCATCCTTTCATCTTCTGACTCCATCAAGATGGATGCCCATGTTCGCCCCTTGTCTAGCATTTTCACAGGTTTTTTCTCCAGTTTAATGGCTAAGTTTTTGCAATTTTTGCATACCATAATCTCTGGTTCAAGTTCGATAGGTGGTCGGGGCACTCAATCCACCGCATGTTTTGGTTTCCACGCTTGTAGCAGAATAGTTGGCAAGTCCCCATGTCTGTATATCAACAATTGTCGTTTTTTCTTAACATTTTGAAACCATAAACAAAGGTCCTGTCCACGAGTTCTAGTTTCCACTACAGTGACATAACACTTTGTGTGTTATAATATACACTCAAACACGTATGTTTTCTACTAAAACAAAGTAATACAATATTTTTATTAAAAAAAAAAAAATTATATATTATAAAATTAAAATTGATTTTCTTTATTTTTATTTTTATTATAAACTTATTAATTGGATTAATCTAAAATATTTTGAAAAGGTAAAATTTATAAATTTGGAATTGAAAGAAAATTAAAGATAATTCAGCTCGGAATGTGGTCCGCTTGTTCGGGTTCGACGTCCCACCCATCATCACATTTACTCTACCGCAGTCACGACGGTTCACCGACCCTCCTATTGCTAATCACGCAAAGGATCAGGCACCTCTCATTATGAAAGAAAGGCCACTATCACTCTTCGAGTCCAGATCTGGGATCTTCGAGGCCAGTATCAGGCTACCTCTCCCTTTTAATGACTTTACAAGTAAGAAAGTGGAAATTGATAAATAACATATTTATATATAAAATAAGCTAGTTATATTGGTTAAGCAATTTGACCTAGATTTTTACATTTAAGGTCGATTAAATATTTAAAAATATTTTAATCAAAATTTATTAATATAATATTTTAAAGTTATAGTTAAATATTTTTAGTAGATATTTTTTTTTGAGATATTTGTCCAAAATTGGGTCACAAATGGTTAGATATATAAATTTTAATGATTATTTTTATATAACTTTAGTACTTCTAAAAATTTTCAACATGAATTCATTTCTACATTTAAAATTAGATTCTAATTAACAAAAAAATAATGACATTTAAAATTAGATTCTAATTAACAAAAAAAATAATGATTTACTGTGTATTTATATCCTTATATCCCCTGATTCTTAAAAAAAATCTTTTAACCTAATATTTAAATATTATAGTTTTATAACTAGCACAGTCACGTAATTGTGGTTGATCAACGTCGAAAGGTTGATAAGATGAAAAGAATATATTAAATTTTATTATTGATTAACAAATAAACAGTTGAGGTTCATTTATCTGGTGTTAATATTTTAATTTATGTTAATCACTTATGTGGCAATCAGTCAGCTATCAAAGTAATTTTTAAAATATGATTAGGTAAATGTAAAAAAGTAAACACATAAACGGATGTCTTTATAATCGCTAGGAAGTTAATGATTGAAATCACAGCCATTTATTTTGTGTGACTACTAAGAATATTCCAGCCATATTTAATCCTGTCCGTAGAAAACTTATTAAGCACTAAACCCCTATTAAATCTGCTCATTGTCAATAGGTATACACCTTTCAACATAATAAAACATTTAAATATTATTTTTAAAAAACTTTTATATTAAAGCATTTATCACATCCACATGATTTCTTCATAGAGATTTTTTTTTTTTACTCCAGCTATAACCCATTTTTCACATGGGACTGGAGTTGCAGAGTATGGCTCTGCATTGCTCCGTCTGGGGTTAGGAACGACATGCTTGTCAACTTTGTATAATAGAGTATATAAAAGATGCAGACTTTACAACTGGCGAGGCGAGGCGAGGCGAGGCGAGGCGATCTGTATGCTTTTACGCAGCGTCATTTTAACACTGAATTCTCACATTCAAGAGTTGTTATTAAAAATTATAAATCCGTTTGCAAAATGTGATAGAAGTATTGGGAATTTTGTTATGCAAGAGTTGTATTCTATTGTTGGAAAATTTGTTGAGGGATTTTAGTTCAAATGCGTATAAGTGGGGATTCACCAATTAATTGCTTGAATATACAGAATGCTTCTAGAGAATCGAACCCAATTGCAAACCAGATAGACTGTGCACTTTAAAATGGAAAGAGAGAAGAAAATCATTTGAAATAAGTACTATATGTGGTTAATTGGAGGATTCACCCAAATTGTTCGAATGTACAGAATGCTTCTCGAAAATCGAATAAATTTTGAAGTGTAAAAGCAATTTTACAGAAACGCTGAGAGATGGACTCAACAAGTGAAGCTGGTCTTCTGAATGGTAGGCAGACGAGGCCTTCACGACCTGCTTTTAGAGATTAAGTACTCCCTAAACGCCATCTTCACCTCCGGATCTTCGCACCTCTAAACCAATCTGGCATACATCGAACCGGGCAGATCGCAAGTTCAATCCGCGTTCCTCCGCCGCTGCGCCGCCTTCGATGCCTCTTTTCTGGCGGCGGCGTACAGCGTCGCCGCCAAGGCCATCAAATTATCGGTCGACTCAATAGCAGAGAGCGGGAGGAGAAAGTAGAGCTCGCCCAGCCGGAGCTCCTCCTCCGGCTGCAGCGACCGGGTGATGACGTACAGATCACGCGAGTTACAGATGAAATGGAGAGGGTGGTGTTGCAGTACTTGCTTGACGGTAACGGGCACCGGAAACTCGTTCACCTGGCCGTTAAGGTGGACGACCCTGATGGCGTCGGGACTCACCACCTTCGCCCGCCGTGCGCACGAGGCCATCGATCCCATAATTCTTTTTCTTCTGTGGGAAAAAACCAGTTGTCAAAGTGGATCCGGAGAATAGAGAAAGAGCGTAGAACGCGGCCGAAAGCTCGAGATTATGGAGTTGAGAGAATGAAGGACCGACGAAACGTTGGGGGATAATTAAGAAAGAGACGATAGGACGTTCTTACAAGAAATTCTTCTACCGTGGAAAACACTGAACCACATGGACGCACAACACGGACTGACCTTGAAACTACCGATGGTACATGTCGTGGAAGCTTACCAATTTAATACACCCCACCATCGTACGTTTTTATGGAATGACATTTTTTTTTTTTAATAAAAATATGGTATTATTTTGCCTTAGCAAAAAACACACATGGTTGATTATACACAATAACATGCCATCTTTCCATCTGTTCTGCCAGTTCTGCCACGACAGTGGAAACCATAACTCGTGAACAAGATAATTGTTTATTGTTCATCAACCTTAAAAAAAACCACTGTCAACAAACAAACATGGGGACTTGCCACATGTTCTGCCACAAGCATGGAAATTAGAACAGGTGGTGGACTGAGTATCCCGACCAATTATCGATCCAGAACCACAGTTTATGTTGTGCAAAAAACTTAACATTTAGACCAGAGAAAAAACTTGTAAGAGCACTAGACATGAGGCGAGCCCAAGCGTTCATCCTGGCGATGTGCGAAGACGAAAGGTTGGCAGCAAGTCGAGCATCGACTTTTCTCAGGCTCGCTTGAGAGGGAGTAATACAGGACATCCAAACACTTGTCGAGGCTACGCTGGTGGTGTTGTTGCTCTGCCAAATCCTTGTACATTTCAAAGATCAAGACCAGGTCATCTTTCATAAGTTTGCAAGAGTTGGGAGTCGGGTGAGCTTGTTCATCAGCTTCATCGTCTTCCTCATTTGTTCTAGGGTCTTCATCCATGGTAGCAACGACGAAATCATTTGCAGTGGAATAATCATTTGTAGCGGCGGAGTCTGTGGCAGGGTCCTCTTCCATAGTGGCAACCGAATTCTATCCTGAGTGTTCCTCTTGAAGATGGATTTCCTCTTCCACAATGCACCCTGTCTCGGTTGGTTCATGGAAAGGGGTGGTGGTGCAAGTGGTCGGTCGTTGTTCCAAGGCGATTAACAACAATTGGTCATGTAAATGTGTAATTCATGTAAATGTGTAATATTATTAATTACTGTGACTACATTTACACGGAACAACTTTATATAGAGAGAGAAAGTAATTGAAAGTAAAAAAAATCTTATTCTATTTATAGATTTATAGGTGTTTTCTACTTCCCAATATAAGGGAGATGTATAATTCCTTCAAAGTTTAATATAGAGTTGACACTTGGTATTTAAAAATTTATTATTAACATGAGAGTGGGTGGGGTACTCTTTCACCCTCTAGGAAATATTAAGATCAAAATAGCCATCAATAATCCAGCTTAAGCATATGCCCTCTAACATGGTCTAGCAAACCATCAATAATCAAGCTTAAGCATATGCCTTATGACATGGTCTATCTTTGACCACCCCACCTCATCTTCCAAGAAAGATTGTTTTCTAAATTAATAATAAAGAGGTAAACCACTATGCAAATCTAACATTTAGGCAAAATATTGGGATTATTATAATTAGGGGGACCTCATTTCATCTGACACCATGAACATTTAAACATTTGCAATGATATAATGAATAAACTACATATTGGGATTATTATAATTAGGGGGGGCTCATTTCATTTGATCCCATGAACATTTAAACATTTGCAATGATATAATGGATAAACTACATAGCACCACACTCATAGTTAATAATAAGATCTTACACAAGGGAGGAGTCACATATATTTTGAACTTAAAAGTGATTGGCTAACAACAAGATCTTACACAAGAGAGGAGCCACATATATCTTGAACTTAAAAGTGACTGAAAGTAAAAAAAAAAACAGAGAAATAAAGTGATTGAAAGTTAAAAAAAAATTGTTCCATTGATAAGTGCTTTATGGTTATCAATATGAAGAAGATTTGTAATTCTTCAATGTTTAATATACTAGCACAAAATAGCTGATGTCCATAAAAAACTTATTAAACACTAAACCCCTATTAAATGTGCCCATTGTCAATAGATGTACGCCTTTTGACATAAAAATTGACACATAACATTTAAATATATATATATATATATATATATATAACATTTCAATAATACATCCTTAAATAAGAAGGAGATGTGTAATATTAAACAAACAAATTAATTATATAGTAAATAAATACTTAAATATGAATACAATTTTATCTAAATTCTAAATTTATGAAAACTTTAACTTTAATTTTAATTTTTTTATCAAAATATTTCAACCAGTAAATAAAAATATGTTACAAAATCAAATTCTAATATTAAACACACTTCAAACTTCTCTTTCTCACTTAAAAACCTTTTTACTCTTATCTAAGTACTAAACACACTTTGAATTCTCCCATTAAAAGTTTTTTACTCTAAACTAAATATTAAATACACATCAAATTCTACCATCTTATGAAGCTATGATTTTAAGATCTTCTCAAATTTACAATCGTATGGAAATTTTTATATTACATAAAGTTTTATTATTTTTAATTCCATATAAAATATAATTTAGATTTTAAATTTTTATATTATATAAAGTTTTATTATTTTTAATTAAATATTAAAAATAATTTAAATTTTAATATTGAGTTTTGAATTTTTTTAATAAAATTCTAATCAAATAATTAATTTCTTTATCATCTCTACATCAAATAACTATTTATTGAGTTTCCCTTTAACATAACTGTGAAATTATAATAGGATGCTATGTCAGACCTTACACTAATTGATCCATAAGAAACAAAGTGCCTGAACAGAAATCTAAAGATTGAATAAAAAATTTCATTCTTAATTCAATATTAAATACAATTCAGATCTTAGCATTTTTCAAATTTTGGACTTTTATGAAATTTACATCAAATAATTCATTTTTTTATTAATTTTACATTAAATAACTATTTGTTGAGTTCTTTATTGACTAAGAGGTAAAATTATAATAGGATCGTATGTCAGACTTAGTAACGTTGACTAAGTGATCTATACGAAAGAGTTCTTAAACCAGATTTTAAAAATTAATAAAGTTTTTTATAATACAAAAGAGTTCTTGAACCAGATTTTAAAAATTAATAAAGTTTTATAATTTATAATTTATAGATTTAATAATCTTTAATTTAATGTAATTTAAAAAAAAAAAAAAAAAACTTAATATTGATATTAACCATAGCTTTTCATATCCAACAACGCTGTTGTGACATGATTGCGCAGGGTTTCGTTTGTGAAACAACTTTAGTTTGGTATTGAGTGCCATAGTGGGAACTAAAGAAAAATCATTCAAAAGGACATTATAAAATTGACTGAAAGCGGGTACCATGGAAGGGAATTGAAAGGCCTGATTGTGAAAGAAATTGTTAAACGATAGATTGCACTAGATAACAAATTAAATATCAATTAATAATTAATATAGTGTCAAATCATTTATATAATGACAAAAAAATTATTCACATCATTCTAGATAAGCCTGCTGTATTGTGTTTTGATAACTTTAAATATATGTCATAAAAAAGTTTATTCACATCATTCTAGACGAGCCTACTGTATTTTGTTTGGATACCTTTACATATGTCATAAAACGTTTATTTGATGTTCTTCCAGCATTACTTTATTTTATTTTAAATAGAATTCAAAATAATTAAGAGTTGGAATAATATAAAAGTTTAAAATTTGCTTAACTAAACAAAATGTTACAAGTAATATTATCTTATCAAAGTAATATTATTTGTATATAAAATTATTGTTACAAATGCATAATGTTAATGATTAAAATGTTTATCAATGCCAAATCCTCTAATGACTATATTGTTAGAGGAAACATGCTTAAGAGGATTACATCTTTTCTATATACTCTATCAAGTTTGCTAAAAATATGAATAAGGATTTAATCAAAGTTATAAATGAAAAATTATTTGTATTTTAATTCAAATCTAAGTATAGATATCTATAATAAATTGTTTCATTATGAGAATCCATTAATTGAACATTTCATACTAATTTTATGTAAAATAAAAGTTTGTAGAGCTTTGGATCTTGGATAAACAGAGAAGCCATTACAATATGAAAATACATAATACAAAATATTAATGGAGACCCGTTAATGATAGAAAATGGATTTTATTGATTTTGATTCAAGAGTGTTTACAATGAAATTTCTTTTGAAACAATATATTATTTAAAACAAAATGAACGTGAACTTTGCCTACAACACACAATTGCCGAATGCATAATGATTCTTTTGTATTGAAATGCATATAAAAATATATGACAAATTATACAATGAAAAGAGTTTGTAAAATAGTGTGTTTGTGCCAATTGGGTTTAGCCTAGGCAATTGAGAGTAGTGTTATCCTTTCTACTCAAGTTCAATTCCAGTGAGTGACATGTTGATCTCTTAATGAGCATATTGTTTGACAAAGCTTCAAAGGTTTACATAATATGTTTTACCCTAGGTACCATCCTCAAAATAAGGGGAAGAGCTAGTTGGGTTTTCCTCGGATAGTGGAAAAAAAGTGCAATTAACACTGTCATTTGAAAAATGAAATACAAATGAATGTCTTTTTGTTTATGAGTGACTATGCTACATCTTCAATATAGATATAAACATAGGGTTTGTCAATACCACAACCATTTTAGCTAAATTATATTTGCCAAGCAAAGAACCAAATTGTGTTCACATTATTCAATATCAAAAGAATGACACCCATTTTCACTAACAATTAGAAAAAATAAGAACAAGTATTAACATGAAACCATAAATCTTTTTCAAGGTAACTAATACACATTAAAGAAAAAAAAGAGGTCAACATTAAGTAAAAGGTACTATTAAAAACAAGAAACATGAAACCATATTCATCATTACATGAAGTGAGAAGTTTTATCATAAACAAGTTTCTTTAACAACAACAAAAACAACCATATTCCATACTAACAAGTCGAATACATGAAAATAAACAATGAAATTCAATACAAAGATAACTAATAAAAATAATAAACAATGTTAATCATTACATCAACTAAAAAGTTATAAAAGATGTGTTTCCAAAACCAAACATAAATCTAGAAATAACTAGAAAGAAAAAACTTAAAGAAAGAAAATACAATACTAAAAACATTAGAATAAAGAAAAACAAAAAACCATGTTAATAGTGACATCCACCGGAAAGTATTATCATAAACAAGTATGTAACACAAGAAGAAAAATGCATAATTAATATTAAAGTAGATAATAGAGACGTAAATCTGAAAGTGCAAACAAGAAGAAAACAAGGATGTGCAAAATCTTCCAACATCAAATGATATAAATAATAAAGATTTGAACAAAATAAGAAAAGAAAAAAAACACACACACACATTTGAAACAATTGTTGAATAACATTTTTTTTTTCAACAGTAAATGTCGTGGGAAACCCACTAGATATTTCCCCACATCGTGGATGATATGTAGTGCTAAACCGCAATCCCAGGGACATAAGGCTCGAACCCGCGACCTCTCCCCAAATCGAGAGAGTATATAACATTCCCAAAAACAAATACAAGATATAACATCTACGATTGTAACATATGCAATCAAACTTATCTTAGAAAAAAAAGTTCATAAAAAATCGAAAGAACAATCAAATAAATTTTATAGAGAATAAGTACACAATAAAAATTGTAAAAAAAACATTGCATTGTAATAAGATTATCAAATTTGTAGTTTCATAAAGATAAGAAGAAATACAAATTTATTCATAATGAAGAAACATTATAAACTAGAAGAAAGGTTATAGTATTGAGACTAGTGCTCTTACAAATAAATGAACTTGGTCAAATTATAGGAAACCACAATTAGGACTAACTAGTGGAGTAGTCAATGTATCTATATGACAAATCCAATGACATTGCTTCATGGGATAAATGAAACTGACACCGTCACACTAGGACTAAAAAAGTGTCTAATATACCAAAGTGTTTATGTTATTGGTAGAATTTGTGTTTACATAGTAATGAGGGCATTGAAACGAGTATGTAAAACAATGCTTTATAAAATGGAGAAAGTTACAATAAACATGAAGTGGATATAGGTGGTGTAACATCTCCAGTTTTAATCCCCACAAATTATAATGTAATTGACTAAATGTGATTTAGGATGGTGAGTCGTTATGTTTAGGGTGAAGAGCCCATATTGATTAATATGGTTGAGGGTCAAACTATGTATTATGCACATTGAAATAATTAATAAAAACAATTATCATTGGTTGTGATACGAGAGGGATGGTAACGATGAGGGGATATGATTCCACAAGTGAGGGGGCTAAAGGGGGATCCAAGGGAAACCCATGTCATTTCCGTAAGTTAATGTGGCATTAACATACAATCCTCCCTTTGACTTATTAGGCACTCAAACATTTAATTCATGTAAGAGGGTTGGTGTGTGAGATCACTTCATAGAGATAATGAGAGCATGATATGAGTACAAGAAAGCATGGGGGAAGTGTGAGAGTCAAGAAAATTATTTTGGGGAGGAGTGAGAATCGAGAAAGCAGGGAAAAAGAAGGAAATTTGAATGGGTATGGTAGACAATTTTTACATGCTTATTTTGGGCAGCAAGAAGGGAGTTGGATGTTGGGAAAGAGAACACCCATGCTAGCCATGGCAAGACATCTTATTCGGATGAGTTTCGTGTTGGAAAAGAGATTAGGTGTCTAAAATAGTGACAGGTGCCTAAATTGGCATACTTCCAGCACCTGTATAGTACCTTTTTCATTACCATTTTCCATTGATCATTCCCTTTTTGATACCTTCCTTATCCATTTTTGTCTCACTTTTCACCAAGGTATGAATCTTTCCCCATATGTCATTTTTATGATATTCTTACATATTTCTTAAGGAACTTGTTACTTTCATGCACTAACACTTCTATACAAAAGAAATTACAGTGGTTTCCCTATAATAGTTGTAGCTCCTTACAGTAGTTTCAACTCCTTACAATGGCTACAATTCCTCTATGTTGTTGTGACTTTGACCAAAATACAACTGTTGCAAATATAAGTATGATATTGTTGTTGCAACTCTGAGTACGATATCGTTACTACAACTCCAAGTAAAAATTCCACTAGCACAACAGTCAACATTACAACCGACAGTCAAGTAATGTTCCTCACATAGGAAGGTGACAAGAGGCAAGTGGACAACCAAAAGAGAAGTTAGTTTTCTCACCCACTATCACTCATCTAATCCAAGTTAGCACATTCTCGATCTTTACTAAATTTTGGAAATATTAATGTAAATGAACGAACAACTTAATTCTCATGGTTGTCCATCAATCCCTTTATGTTATTTTAGACATCAGTTATATTGTATAAGAACCCCAACTTCCCTAGAGCTTGGGGGGAATCATTATGGCGATAGAATTCAACTATTATTGTAAATTTCATAATTCTGCAATATAATTCATTTTCTTCTCCTGTTCATGTGATGGCATGTTGAGTACTTGAGCTATTTTGATTTCGTAGCCTAGTGCCTTGTCTAAGGGGGTAGGCCCCTCCTTAGTCAGGTACTTCCTGTAACATTAAGAGTAGGACTTATCATTTTAATTATATTCATTTAATTCTATAGTTTTTTGGTTTCTTAACATGCTGCAATTCCGGGTCCTATAGAACAATCAATTGCATTTCAGGAGTGGTTAATGTTTAATTTCCTTATGCCGCGAGTCTTGCAAACTTAAGATGCAACTTGATGTTGATTTGATTTATGCAAGTACTATAACTCCTTAGTGATTACAACACTACACTTTCATAGAAGTTGCATGATAGTTCATAAGTAAGATACGACCCTTGATTGATAATTAAATGCACAACTCTTCAGTTTCTCACTAAGTTAATTAGAAAGTAATTGAATTTTTTGTCATTTATGGCATTGTTTCCAGGAAACTATAAAAAATAATAGTTTTTGTTGCAATAATTATGGGGATTTTCATTTCAGTAGATTGAGTGCTATGATTTATTTTTAACAATTCATATAATGATTTTCTAACCTTTTATGTGCACAAAGTTAGAGATCAGTAAGGTAGATTTATTAGTTCATCCAAAAAACCCCAAAAGACTAGTAGTGCAAGTCAATATCTACAAGGAAATCAAATAAATCAACCAAACTACATATCACCTACAACATGTTTTCTTTCCAAAAAGAATCACGAGACCTCCCCTCAAGAATATGATATTGTACAAGGATCTATGCACACATAATTTATAGTTTCCTAACGTTAGATCAGTAAACTATACCACTCCAGAGAATTCATCTTTCCTGAAGCACCTGTAGAGACAAAAGACATTCCACAAAGAGAAATGGCACATGAAATTGTCAAGGAAGAAACCTCTGCTTCCAGATTCCTGATCAGAGGTTCAAATGAAGAGACTAAAACGAATAACATCCCTCATTCATTCTTTCCAATTTTTCATGGATTATCTAATGAAGATCCTGACACCTTCCTCTTCTAGTTTGACATACTTTACAAAATCTATGACAATGTATCAGATGCCCAGAAATTGAAACTTTTCCCTACCACACTCAAGGATGATGCACTACTTTGGTTCATGGGTCTTGGCAGGGATAACATCTGCACATGGGACCAGATGACAAAGAAATTTCTAGAAAAATACCAAGACTACTGCAAAAATAAGGAAAGAAGGGAGGAAGTCTTCATGATGGTGCAACATGAAAATGAGAGCCTTGAAAATTACATTGAACAATTCAACTATAACCTACAAAGGGCAAGGAAAACATATTTAGCTATTGAGACACGATGTGTCTTGTCTCTGAGAGGAGTATGAGATGACCACATATAAATTCTCAACCGAATGGGTGGAGGAGAGGTTTCTCAAATGGAATATGATATTATCTTAGAACTTGGTCGTATATTCCAGACGTACATAGACAAAAAGTAGAGGATCAAGGTATATACTGGCAAGAACTAGAAAAATTGTAGGAGGTGGAGTTATGAGGGAAGAAATGGGGAACACGTTAGAAGAATTAAAGAATGATATACTTAGTTCCTTGAGCTCCTAGATGGATACATTGTAGACAAGGAATAAGAAAGAAGAGACAAAGACAGATTTGGCTATATTTTTCCCAAAGTGTGGGACAAAGTACCCATGGAAAGAATGTACATTGGATAAGATCAAGGTGTGTGGAATATGTAGCGAGGACCATACTACTCACAACTGTCCATCCTTACCTGGACTAAAGGATATCTATCAAAAAGCTGAGGAACCATATAATTTATGCTTTGTCTCTCAAAATTGACCCTGGCAGCCTAGACCCCAAGGTATGATCCAAGATCAATATCAATATTTCAATTCATATTGGACTAACCCTTCCATGAAATATGCTTCTCAACCATGGGGTATGCTAACACAATAATGGGTGGCTCCTCCTCATTCAAAACAGTTATGGAAACAAGGGTGGATAAATCCTACTAAAAGAGGGCCTCAACAACCTATAACACAACCACCCATATAACTTCTTACTCCTCCCCAGATGCATGTATCCACATCCACCCCTCCTCGACCACAACTACCTACACAACCCATTCATAACCCCAATACAGAAGGCTAGGACAAACTGTGTACGTTGTTGGACTTTTTTCCTACCCTACCTATTCCATCTCTTCCCTAGATTGCAATAATATCCATAAATCGAAAGAACAATCAAATAAATTTTATAGAGAATAAGTACACAAGAAAAATTGTAAAAAAAACATTGCATTGTAATAAGATTATCAAATTTGTAGTTTCATAAAGATAAGAAGAAATATAAATTTATTCATAATGAAGAAACATTATAAACTAGAAGAAAGGTTATAGTATTGAGACTAGTGTTCTTACAAATAAATGAACTTGGTCAAATTATAGGAAACCACAATTAGGACTAACTAGTGGAGTAATCAATGTATCTATATGAAAAATCCAATCGCGTTGCTTCATGGGATAAATGAAACTGACACTGTCACACTAGTACTAAAAAAGTGTCTAATATACCAAAGTGTTTATGTTATTGGTAGAATTTGTGTTTACATAGTAATGAGGGCATTGAAACGAGTATGTAAAATAGTGCTTTATAAAATGGAGAAAGTTACAATAAACATGAAGTGGATATAGGTGTTGTAACATCTCCAGTTTTAATCCCCACAAATTATAATGTAATTGACTAAATTTGATATAGGATGGTGAGACGTTATGTTTGGGGTGAAGAGCCCATATTGATTAATATGGTTGAGGGTCAAACTATGTATTATGCACATTGAAATAATTAATAAAAACAATAATCATTGGTTGTGATACGAGAGGGATGATAACAATGAGGGGATATGATTCTACAAGAGAGGGGGCTAAAGGGGGATCCAAGGGAAACCCATGTGATTTTCCTAAGTTAATGTGGCATTAACATATAATCCTCCCTTTGACTTATTAGGCACTCAAACATTTAATTCATGTAAGAGGGTTGGTGTGTGAGATCACTTCATAGAGATAATGAGAGCAAGATATGAGTACAAGAAAGCATGGGGGAAACGTGAGAGTCAAGCAAATTATTTTGGGGAGTAGTGAGAGTCGAGAAAGCAGGGAAAAAGAAGGAAATTTGAATGGGTATGGTAGACAGTTTTTACAGGCTTATTTTGGGCAGCAAGAAGGGAGTTGGATGTTGGGAAAGAGAACACCCATGCTAGCCATGGAAATCTATCTTATTCATATGAGTTTCGTGTTGGAAATGAGATTAGGTGTCTAAAATAGTGACAGGTGCCTAAATTGGCATATTTTCAGCACCTGTATAATACCTTTTTCCTTACCATTTTCCAATGATCATTCCCTTTTTGATACCTTCCTTATCTAGTTTTGTCTCACTTTTCACCAAGGTATGAATCTTTCCCCATATCTCATGTTTATGATATTCTTACATATTTCTTAAGGAACTTGTTACTTTCATGCACTAACACTTCTATACAAAAGAAATTACAGTGGTTTCCCTATAATAGTTGTAGCTCCTTACAGTAGTTGCAACTCCTTACAATGGCTACAATTCCTCTATGTTGTTGCGACTTTGACCAAAATACAACTGCTGCAAATATAAGTATGATATCGTTGTCGCAACTCCGAGTATGATATTGTTACTGCAACTCCAAGTATAAAGTTTACTAGCACAACAGTCAACATTACAACCAACAGTCAAGGAATGTTCCTCACATAGGAAGGTGACAAGAGGCAAGTGGACAACCAAAAGAGAAGTTAGTTTTCTCACCCACTATCACTCAGCGAATCCAAGTTAGCACATTCTCGATCTTTACTAAATTTTGGCAATATTAATGTAAACGAATGAACAACTTAATTCTCATGGTTTTCCACCAATCCCTTTATGTTATTTTAGACATTAGTTATATTGTATAAGAACCCCAACTTCCCTAGAGATTGGGGGGAATCATTATGGCCATAGAATTCAACTATTATTGTAAATTTCATAATTCTGCAATATAATTCATTTTCTTCTCATGTTCATGTGATGGCGTGTTGAGTACTCGAGCTATTTTGATTTAGTAGCCTAGTGCCTTGTTTAAGGGGGTAGGGCCCTCCTTAGTCAGGTACTTCCTGTAACATTAAGAGTAGGACTTAGCATTTTAATTATGTTCATTTAATTCTATAGTTTTTTGGTTTCTTAACATGCTGCAATTTTGGATCCTATAGAACAATCAATTGCAATTCAGGTGTGGTTAATGTTTAATTTACTTATGTCGTGAGTCTTGCAAACTTAAGATGCAACTTGATGTTGATTCAATTTATTCAAGTTTATAATCACAAGCGTTGTCGCAACTCTCGTCGTTGTAATTCACATTGTTGTAGCTTCGTTGTTGCAACTCACATTGTTGTAACCTTTGTGTTTCAACTCCATTGTTGCAACTCTTCTTGCATCTTTACTCCATTTTGTTTTCTCTTAGATTTATGACATCTTTATTCCTCAACAACTTGGGATAGATATTATTGGTTTTGTAAATTAACATTGAAAGTACGAACATGTAATTGTTACAGCAAGACAAGATCATTATTTTACTTGAGAAAGTCACCATTAGATGTTAGCATAACATTACTTTTCGTAAGTGTGATTTACTTTACGCAAGTGTGATTTACTTTCTGTCAGTGTGATTTTTTTTTGCAACCATGGTTTACCTTATGCAAGTATGATTCATTTTTCGCAAGTGTGATTTTCTTTTCCTACAAGTGTGATATTTATTTTCTTTCAATTTGAGAAGTAGGATATCTTGGTTACTTAATTAAGTATCTTGAAATCTCGACTTGTGGCATTTGAAGTACTACAACTCCTTAGTGATTACAACACTACACTTGCATAGAAGTTGCATGACAGTTCATAAGTGAGATATGACCCTTGATTGATAATTAAATGCACAACTCTTTAGTTGCTCACTAAGTTAATTAGGAATTAATTGAAAATTTTGTCATTTTTGGCATTGTTGCCAGGAAACTATAAAAAATACTAGTTTTTGTTGCAATAATTGTGGGGATTTTCATTTTAGTAGATTGAGTTCTATGATTTATTTTTAGCAATTCATATAATGATTTTCTAACCTTTAATGTGCACAAAGTTAGAGATCAACAAGGTAGATTTATTAGTTCATCCAAAAAACCCCAAAAGACTAGTAGTGCAAGTCAATATCTACAAGGAAATGAGAGAAATCAACCAAAATACATATCACCTACAACATGTTTTCTTTCCAAAAATAATCACGAGACCTCCCCTCAAGAATATGAGATTGTACAAGGATATATGCACACATAATTTCTAGTTTCCTAAGGTTAGATAAGTGAACAATACCACTCCAGAGAATTCATCTTTCTTGAAGCGCCCATAGAGACAAAATACATTCCACAAAGAGAAATGGCACATGAAATTGTCAAGGAAGAAACCTCTGCTTTCGGATTCCTAATCAGAGGATCGAATGAAGAGACTAAAATGGAGAACATCCCTCATTCATCCTTTCCAAATTTTCATGGATTATCTAAAGAAGATCTTGACACCTTCCTCTTCAAGTTCGACGTACTTTACAAAATCTATGGCAATGTATCAGATGCCCATAAATTGAAACTTTTCCCTGCCACACTCAAGGATGATGCACTACTTTGGTGCATGGGTCTTGGCAGGGATAACATCTTCACATGGGACCAAATGACGAAGAAAATTCTAGAAAAATACCAAGACTACTGCAAAAATAAGGAAATAAGGGAGGAAGTCTTCAGGATGGTGCAACATGAAAATGAGAGCCTTGAAAATTACATTGAACAATTCAAATATAACTTGCAAAGGGCAAGGAAAACAAATTTATCTCTTGAGACATGACGTGTCTTGTATCTGAGAGGAGTATGAGATGACCACATAAAAATTCTCAACCTAATGGGTGGAGGAGAGGTTTCTCAAATGGAATATGATATTATCTTAGAACTTGGTCGTATATTCTAGAGGTACATAAAAAAAAGCAGAGGACCAAGGTATATACTGGAAAGAACTGAAAAAATTGTAGGAGTTGGAGTTATGAGGGAAGAAATGGGGAACATGTTAGAAGAATTAAAGAATGATATACTTAGTTCCTTGAGCTCCTAGATGGATACATTGTAGACAAGGAATAAGAAAGAAGAGACAAAGCGAGCTTTGGCTATATTTTTCCCAAAGTGTAGGACAAAGTAACCATGGAAAGAATGTACGTTGGATAATATCGAGGTGTGTGGAATATGTAGCGAGGACCATACTACTCATAACTGTCCATCCTTACATGGACTAAAGGCTATCTATCAAAAAGATAAGGAACCAGAGCATTTATGCTTTGTCTCTCAAAATTGACCCTGGTAGCCTAGACCCCAAGGTATGATCCAAGATCAATCTCAATATTTCAATTCATATTGGACTAACCCTTCCATGAAATATGTTTCTCAACCATGGGGTATGCTGACACAATAATGGGCAACTCCTCCTCATTCAAAACAGTTATGGAAACAAGGGTGGAGAAATCCTACTATAAGAGGGCCTCAACAGCCCATGAAACAACCACCCATATAACTTCTTACTCCTCCCCAGATGCATGCATCCACATCCACCCCTCCTCGACCATAACTACCTGCACAACCCATTCCTAACCCCAATAACGGAAGGCTAGGACAACCTACGCACGTTGTTGGACTTTTTTCCTACCCTACCTATTCCATCTCTTCCCTGGATTGCAATAATATCCATTTTCGATCCGAGAAGACACTAACCAAGAGCCAACATTGTATTAGTATTTAAGATTTGAGTGAGGATGTATGAAATGAATAATTGGAACCAAAACAATATCGGGAACCTTTGAAATCTAATAATTTCCACCCTGAACTTCAAAACCCACCCTATCAAGAAATGTTGCACCTAGCAAGACCTTTTACGCAGCCTGAGTTTGACTTCCTAGTAGAGATAAAAAATGTGTGTGTCAAAATAATGTTATTACAAGCCATCAAGGATGTGCCCATATACTCAAAAGAAATATGGAAAATTTTCTTGAGGAAACCTAGTAGAAAAACAAAGGATCCCCAAATCGTCTATGCCATGGGAAAATTGTCTGACTTAGTGATGGGGGGAATTCTCGCAGCTAAACACTTAGATTCGGGTAATTCATTAGTTAATGTGAAGATGAACAATACACTTATCAGTAACACATTAATTGACATTGGGGCTTCCATCAATGTTATGACACATAATACCATGCCTTTGGACTTATAGGCCTTGGGGAAACCCCAACCATACTCCAGCTATCTGACAGGTCAATCATTAAACCAGAGGTAATCTTGGAAGATGTAGTGATATCAATAGAATCATGGGAATATCCCATTGAATTTATGGTCCTACAACCAAAAATCTCTCTAGGAAGGTATCCTCTAATCTTGGGAAGGCCTTGGATGGCCATTACAGACACTTACATTGGTTGTAGGTCAGAAAATGTGACCATCTCCCACGGGAAATACACAAAAAAATTAACCCTCTATCCTCCCGCAAAACCTAGCATTGACATAAAGATGCCACTTTGGGTTGATGGAGAAGATAGTGAGGAAGAAGGAGAAGCCCACCAATTCCTCTCCATATATCAATACTTATCCATAAGAGATAAAGCATAGGATGATGAAATAAACGATTTTATAGCTTCCTCTTCCTCATAAAACACACATATTCTTTAGCATGTGATTAAACCAGATATACAAGATTTTCTATCCTCAACAAGCATCTCTCCCATAGAATGTGATTCCAAACCAAAGAAAGACAAAGGATCCCTTACATAAACCATAGAAATCATACCAGGGAAAACCTTGAAAATTAACCAGGGACTAACTAAACAACAAAAAGAGCGATTGGTTAAATGTTGCAAAAGAACAATGATGCATTCGCCTGGGATTACTCTAACATGAAGGGAATCCATCCTGACCTATGCACACATCACATATATATTAAGGAAGGATCCTCACCCATCCACCAACCCCTGCATCAGATGAATCCGGCCCTGAAAGACATAGTCAAAGAGGAGCTATAGAAATTTCTCACAACCAACTTCATCTACCCAATTTTTGATAGCCAATGGGTCTCCCCTCTAGTCATAATACCAAAGAAAAATGGTAAATGGAGAATTTGTGTCGAATATAGAGAAAAAAAAAAACACACACACACACACAAAGACCATTTCACACATCCATTCATTGACTAGGTCTTGGATACGTTGGACAGAAATAAATACTTTTCTTTCCTCAACAAATTCAGTGGGTATAACTAGATCCAAATTGTACCCAAAGATCAAGACAAAAAAATGTTCACCTTTCCTCGGGGGACATTTTACTATTGTGTTCTACCATTCGAATTATGCAACACCCCTGCTATGTTTCAACGAGTTGTTATTAGTATATTCTATGATCTAATTCATGATTGTGTGGAAACATATATGGACTATCAATTAAGGTTCTTCGGTCAATCCTAGTCCTCTGCTTCAATAAAGAAAAAACACTAAATTTTCATAATGTTTGGTTCATACTTGGAACCATTTTGTTCGAACATGTTTGTGCATGCATGTAAAATCTAGTCACATCCAACTGTTCTTGAGAGATCAACATCACTGGTCTACCCTTGAAAGGCATAAGATATTCCATCAATGAGTGATTCCTCTAGATGAGCATCAACATCTGGAGCTCCCAAGTTGGTAATTTCCTTTTCAATTGTCTCCATCAATATGGTTCATTTTCTCTTTTAATATCTTCAACAGTTCTTCCCAGAGTGTCAACAACTTCCACTTTGTTAGCTATCTCAATAGTTGTATCTACCAGTTGCCTATAGGTGTCATTATAAGTGTCTTGTGGGGTTACATGAACTACAATCCTTCCCTGCCACTTGACATCAATGATAGTATACTCAAGAAGTTTGATTCCCATGAAGACATGCACACTAACTCTACGTCGTCCACTTTACACTCGGTACCATTCCTAGAATAAAGGGAAGTGTTTGGTTCAGACTTGGAACCACTCTGTTCGAACATGTTTGTGCATGGATGTAAACTCTAGTCACATCCAACTGATCTTGAGAGCTCAACATCACTGGTCTGCTCTCGAAAGGCATAAGATATTCCATCAATGAGTAATTCCTCCAGATGAGCATCAACATATGGAGCTCCCAAGTTTGCAACTATATTTTCAATTGTCTCCATCGATATGGATCATTTTTGCTTTTAATATCTTCAACAGTTCTTCCCAAAGTGTCAACAACTTCCACTTTGTTAGCTATCTCAATAGTTGTATCTACCAGTTGCCTATAGGTGTCATTATAAGTGTCTTGTGGGGTTACATGAACTATAATCCTTCACTGCCACTTGACATCAATGACCTTGACATCAATGACAATATACTCAACAAGTTTGATTCCCATGAAGCTATGCACACTAACTCTACATCGTCCACTTTACACTCGATACCATTCCTAGAATAAAGGGAAGTGCCTATGAGTTTTCCATGCATTTATTTTCAAGAAAAAAAATCATTTGCAATCTATGGATCAAATGAGAATTATAACAATAAATTTGTAGAAATTTTAAATAGCTTTCCAATGATCCAAAAAGTACCTTGTTCTCAGTTTAACGTAAAAAAATAGAATAAAATTAATAAGACTAGGTTTAAAAAGAGTGTCTTATGAAGAGAGATAGTGGAAAGTTGATTTTGTGAATCAAACCTCCACCGTCTCCTCCACCTCCCTTCCACTCCATTGATATTAAAAAATCAAATATATATATTAAAACTAAAAAACCCATAGACACTTTCATGTCATATATATATA
>ML784891.1:371621-396591 GCA_009831015.1 Picea engelmannii | reverse complement strand
ATATATATATATATATATATATATATATATATATATATATATATATATATATATATATATATATAAACAACTCATTTAAAAAATTGATCAATTTTATTTAATTTTTAAGAAAAACTGAAAAATACTTTCAAAATTACACGTTTTATTGGTCCTTGTCGAAGGTGTAGAGGGACTATAGCAATCGATAAATCATTGACTTCATATTAACTTGTCCTTTAACTATAAATTTTTGCACAATCTCTATTATTAGAACTAGAGAATAGAAAGCATTATTTTTTATATAATAAAAAATAATTATTTGTCATCATCTCATTGGAAAATAGATTTGAATTCTTATTGCCAGCTTTGTTATTCCCAATGTTTTAAATGTTTAGATATCCAAAGTTTTGAGCATCGACACTCTTTTTGAATTTTTTTATTTTTATTGAAATGTTTACATACCAAAAGTTTTAAGCATTGACACTCTTTTTGAGGTACTTGAATAGGCCTGACAACTTAAATGTTTACATAGCGTGAGACCCTTAAACAAGCCTGACAACCTTAAATGTTTACTTAAATAGACCTGTCAGAGTACAATTTTCCTCCAATTTTTGCATACAATCTTGCAGTGAATTTGGGCAATATTGTTGTCTACCGCCACTCGCATAGTCATCATATGTTTCATATTTCTTCTAGGTTTGGAATGCAATTTAGTCATCATTGAAGATACATATATTCCTTACTGGTTCACTGGTTACTGCTTGTTCACTGGTTCGTTGGTTCGTTGGTTGCTTCTTTTTGTTGTTTGTTTTAACTTTTCAAGGTTGAAGTCTTGCACCTGCAGTTGGACCTGTTGGTGCTTGCTCACTGGTTTGTTGCTTGTTGCTTGCTTTTGTTTGCTTCAACTTTGCAAGGTTGGAGTCCTACACCCACAGTTGGATTTGTTTTTGCACTTTGCAGGGTTCAAATCCTGCACCCACAATTGGACCTGAGATTATGTCGTCCATCATTGACGAGTAAGTTTCAATACCATAGTTTCATCTGTATTCGTTGTTTATTGTTTACAATTTGCAAGTAAGAATGTTGAAGTATTTATTCATCATTCTTATCCTGCAGACTTTCCATAGAGGTTGGCATATCTTTTCCTCCTGCTCTTGAATTTTCCTCCATTTTTTTTCCCAAACTCTGCACCATGTGCATGCCAATGTCGTCTACACAAGTCCGGCTGTCATTTTTTCTAGCATTACAAATCCCGGTCCTTTGCCATATGTGACGAAGTGGAAATCTAACACCTCAATTGAATAAGGAAATTCTTTAGCCTTCCCACCTTGCCCTCGATGATATTCCCACCTTGCCTAGGAATTAGTACCTACCTATCCCTATGGGAATCGAATCAGTGTCTTTCACATGAAAAGATGATGTCAAGATTGTTGCCTTTGCAAAATGTTCTTGTAGAAGAAAACTGCATGTAGGTTTAGAAGGGCTAAGTATGATACAACGGTAACCAAGTTGCAAAAAAATTGCACACCATTGTCAGGCACTATCCATCTTTATCGGTGACATATTTCAATAAGTTATAACGAAAAAGTTCCAGGACCTTAAATGCACATCTTGGGCAATTCTAGGACCTGTTGTTGCACTTTGTAGGATTGAAATCCTGCACTCACAATTGGACCTACGATTATGTTGTTCATCATTGATGAGTAAGTTTCAATACCATAGTTTCATTCGTATTTGTTCTCTACTGTTTACTATTTACAGTTTGAAAGTAAGAATGTTTAGGTATTTATTCATCATTCCTATCATGCAGACTTTCCATAGAGGTTGGCATATCTTTTCCTCCTACTCTTAAATTTTCCTCCAATTTTTTCCCCAAACTCTGTACCGTGTGTATGCCAATGTCGTCTGCACAACTCCGGCTGTCATTTTTTCTAGCATTACAAATATCAGTCCTTTTCCTTATGTGACGAAGTGGAAATATAAAGCCTCAATTGAATAAGGAAATTCTTTAGCCTTCCCACCATGCCCTCAATGATATTCCCACCTTGCCCGGGAATGAGTACCTACATGCCTTTGCAAAATGTTCTTGTAGAAGAAAATTGCAGGTAGGTGTAGAAGGGCTAAGTATGATACATAAAAATTGTCTTAAACAATTTTGTGCAACTTTTTTGTTGTTTACATATATATTATATTTTTCAATATATTAACTACGATGCTCACGTGCACAGGTTGAGGGTGTTTTGGTTGCAGCAAATGCATACTGGACCCCCTTTGAGCTTGTATGTGCCAAATGCAACTCTCCTGCTTCTACCTCTGCTTTCATAAATGATGGCACAATCGATTGTCTACGATTAAAAAATTCCCTTACATATATAGACATTGCCTCAACGATGTTATACAAACCCTCAACAACACAATTGTACATTGTACAATTAGACAACCTGTATTACAAGATGTGGTTCATGGGTTGGCATAATTGCCATATGAAGTATACCTACAGAAAAAGGAAAACACTGTCTACATGTTACGTGACTTTCGCGTCCATAGAAAATTTACATTAAATGAGGACAATGTCATACTGCATATCAGCTGAACCCAAAAAAAAAGAGTATATCATGTGTTGACAAGAAACAAAACAATCTGATCTGTATCTGTCCATGATATCCAATCAAGAGATGAATAGAGTTTTGCAGTGCCATGAAAAAGTGAATGGAAGTGCATAAGATTGTTGATTCCAGGAATGAGAAGCATGAGGAAAGACCCCATACAAAGTACCCAACTATGGATAAATCATGTCCATCCTTTGAGCCATCAAAATGGCTTGCTCCTTTGAACGGAACCATCAAGAATTTTCAATAATATTGCAAATTTGGCATTGTTCAAACTCCATTAAGTTAAATGCTGACACTCTTTTCTAGAACTAGTAATGTTAGAACATTGTCAGGTCAACGTGATCTTGGTTCATAGTACTATCAGAAGCAAATCTTCATAGTGATATTGGTTCATAGTAATATAGTAATCAACAAATTTCATTTGGGGATTTGGTTATATATGGGATACAATGCCCAATCTTCGCTGATTTTTTTATGTCTTGTGTTTCGTAGACTTTTGTTCATGTGCTTTCGTATTGTAGTTCAAGGTTCTCATGGGCCCGGTTTTTTAATTATGGTTGGATGATAGATTTAGGATCTTAGCGATTTTTCTATGATCTTAAAGAATATACAAGACCTGCCTTACCTTTTAATGTAAGCTCTATGAAGCAAAGGTAATATGTAGTTCATTTTAGCACTTTTACTTGATTGATGAAATTACCAAAAATTTTCTTCATAAATATTTTGAAATAAAAGGATATATGTTAGTTGAAGTCAAATGGGACTATGATATCAACCACACAAAATTAAAATTAAAATTCATTGTTTCTATACTTACGGTCAAGTTGTCAGTACAATAATTTTACTTAAACAACCCTCCATTGATTTTTCTATAGTTTTTTTATGCTTCTCTTATGCAAACACATCCTAGAAAGTATAACTATGACTCACTTTCTCTATTCCTTGATTGAAGAGCCTGTACAAATTTCTAATGCACTTCATAGTTACTGTTAAGACCATCAATGGGGCTTTGTTAAGACCAATTCCCGCTTCCAAAAATTTCCCTCCCCTTTCATTTTCCCCTCTACTTTCCCTTTCTGGTTACTTAGTCATTTTTCGGAAAATGTCTAAGTGCGCGGGTTGGCGGATTCATGCGTTCACATTTCTAGTCATGCTTTTATATCATGATTCTGACCGACCGCTTTCCCATTCCATACTCATCCACTTTTTTGATCATGGGTTCCCAGCCAAGTGGGCTCAAGATTGCGCTTCCATTGTTTCACGCCCTACAAACAACACCCGGAGTTCCCTGATATACAAATTGACAACCAAATTTCCCTTTCTTTTTCCCCTCTACTTTCCCTTTCTAGTTACTTAGTCATTTTTCTGAAAACGTCTCATACTTTTATATCACGAGTCTGACTGAACGCTTCCCCATTCCATACTTAGCCACTTTTTCGATTGTCGATTCCTGGGCAGGCGCACTCAACATTGTGTTTCCATTGTTCCGCGACCTACAAACAACACCTGGAATTCTGTGATATACAAATTGACCGTCGAACTCTGTCATCATGCCCTGTTCTGTGTTACACATTTTTCAGTCAAAAGTTCGGAGACATAGAATTTGACCGTCGGGCCCTCACGTCTCCTGAGTATAACTTCTGACCCTATTTTGAAGCCCGACCGACCGCTTTCCGTACTTGGCGATTTCTTGGAATCTCTTTCACGGGTCGTCAGGTTGGCGGGTTCACGAAATATCCAATCCTTAATCGCTCTTCGTCATCCCCACCACCTTCACACTTATTTCTAAGTATGCAATTATTAAGCTTTAATGATAACAACTCATCATGTAGGAACTGTAAAGATTGTCATTAATGAGCTAAAGGCTCAAGGAGATCTCCCATTAATACACATTAAACCAATATTTGCGGAGGGTTATATTATCCCTTTTGAGTGTTCATTTCAAACATCATGGAATATCTTTTGTGCGTCGTCGGGTTGGAGGTTTCACGAAATCTCCAATACTTAATCAGTCTTTGTCGTCCCTTCCACCTTCACACTTCTTTCTAAGTATTCAATTAGTAAGATTTAATGGTAACAACTCATTACATAGGAACCGTAGAGATTGTCATTAATCAACGAAAGGCTCGAGGAGATCTCCCATTGATACGCATTAAACCAAGATTTGCAGAGGGTTATATTATCCCTTCTAAGTGTTCATTTCAAGCATCATCTGGAGAAAACAAACGTTCTCGTCAACTTATGGCAGCAGCTCGACAACAGTTCTGTGGAGATACAGTAAACACCTTCAGGCATGATGACCATAACTTCCAGTGGTCCATATTCTTACTACTCATCCCCTTCCGCCCAGAAGGAAGTAATTTGGACGTCTGGAATTGCTCATTCAGGTTGTGTCCATGAAGTCTTTGACTGTTAGGAGATGGTCTCTTGGTGCGCCAAGAGATATATTTCACTCTAAAGAATTATTCAATTGCGGGACCAGTCTCCTATTTCTTTTTCACCTCAGGTCTTTTGCAAGATGTTGAAATTGCCCAAGCCAACATTGACATTAAGAGGAGAAGACTGCAACGAGTTCCTAAAAAATCATGATAATCAATTTTGTATTCATGTTGAAGAGCTTGTCAATGCCTTCTACCTGTTGTTTCACTTGATGAACAACACATAATTGTATGCATGTTTTTTTTTTGTAACTCCTCTACCTGTATTTATGACAAGTATGTTCAATGCTTCAGTGAAAATAACTCAATCCAATGTCTATGGATAAATATATATTACCCACTATTTTTTTTATAGATTTACTATTAAAAAATTGCCTTAGAATCTTGGTTGGGGCTTCTTTGTTGGATTTAACACCTCTTCTCGTTTGCATGGTTCGATAGTCTCGTAGTTCTTAAATATTGTAATGACTCAAGTAATTTGATCAAATATTAAGCATGGAACAATGATGTGACAATGCATTGTGTCGATCACATGAGGCTTCTACAGAAACATAAATGAATTTCACACACTGTTTCAAACCAACATTCAATTCCATTCGTAATGTAGAAAGAGCATAGCAACACTAATTCACGACGCGAGAGTTGGGGCCCCACCCAAGAAGTTTCTTTCTCATCTCAACCTTATGGAGCAAATGATCTCTTATTTCCCTCTCGCTTCCTTGATTCCTTCACTCGAGAAGGAAGCATACTATTGGTTTTCCATCCCCTGACCTCTATTTGAGCACTTTTACTTTATTAATGAAATTACCAAAATTCTTCTTCGCAAATAATTTGAAAAAAAATGATATATGTTAGCTGAAGTCAAATGGGGCTATGATATCAACCACAAAATTAAAATTCAAGGTCATCATTGTTATACTTACGGTCAAGTTGATAATACAATAAGTTTATTTCAATAACCCTCCATTGATTTCTTTGTAGCTTTTTGATTCTTCTCTTATGCAAACACATCCTGGAATGTATAACTATGAATCATTTTCTCTATTCTTTGATTGAAGAGCCTGTAGAGATGTCTAATTGACTTCACAGATACTACTTCTCCTAAAGTCTGCACCTGAGTGCTAAAGGGCAAAGCCAGGCCACCAGAAGTTTGGAATGGTCGTTCTTTTGAATTTGTTGGTGAGTTAGAGGGTTGTTTCACCAAGACAAAAGCATGGTCAAATTGGCAATATGATATGGATGAGGGTTCTCCTTGGCTTGTAGAAGAGTAATGATAGACAAGTGAAATAATAGAGGTAAAAACAGAGGGAAACAACAAACTATTCAATGAATAATCTGTTGCAAGAAGTGTAATACTTAAAATAATATTTCAAGGCATTAAACAATGTATCAAAAACACAATTACTCCCACAGGTTGCAATAAAAACAAATCTGCATCAAAGAATTAGCTGAGGCACCCCAGTCACCTGAAATGACCAATAGCCCAATCTACCAAACCAACCTCCCTATTATCGGATCAACAAAGATGAATATTATGGGATCAAAGAATGTTTTTGTGTGAGAGTTGAATTGGAAAAAAAATGTTACTTATTCTAGTTTTTTTAAGGCCTTATCATAGTAAGAATGAAAAATTATGCTAACCCATTGTTATCTACAAAATCCAAACATCAATAGCGCCTGTAATCAACTATACATAGTTAAAGCCAAAAATCAAGTTATATTTTATATTTTCATTTGCTCACACCCTCTTTAATGATACAAACACAATACAAAATGAGCATGTGGATAAAATATTGGACTAGAAAATGATGATTTGGTAACAATGGGGCTTGTTTGAGATCAATTCTCGCTTCCAAAAATTTCCCTCACCTTTTCTATTTTCCCACTCTCTTTTATCCCCTTCCTTTCCCTCTTCTATACTTAACCGAATTCCCCTTTCTTTTTCCCCTCTACTTTCTCTTTATGGTTACTTAGTCATTTTTCCGAAAATGTCTAAGTGCACGGGTTGGCAGACTCACGGGTTAACATTTCCACTCATGCTTTTATATCACAACTCTGACCGACCGCTTCCCCAATCCATACTTAGCCACTTTTTTTATCGCGGGTTCCCAGGAAGGCGGGCTCTAGATTGCACTTCCATTGTTTCGTGACCTACAAACAACACCCAGAGTTACATGATATACAAATTGACCATCGGACTCCCCCATCATTCCCTCTTCCATGTTACACATTTTGCACTCAAAAGTTTCGAGACATACAATCTGACCATCGGGCCCTCACGTCTCCTGAGGATCCCTTGTCACCCTATTTTGAATCCCGACCGACCACTTTCCATACTTGGCCATTTCTTGGAATCTCTTTCGCAGATCGTCAGGTTGGAGGGTTCACGAAATCTCCATTTCTTAATCGATGTTCCCCATGCTCGCTAGCTTCACACTTCTTTCCAAGTATGCAATTAGTAAGCTTTAATGCTAACAAATCATCATGCAACAACTGTAAATATTGTCATTAATGAGAGAAAGGCTCGAGGACATAGTCACACTAACTATCCCTACACAACTTGTCCAAAAACATGCAGAAAATATCTTGCCAAGTAATGGGATATCCATTACAAATTTCAATATATCACCGAAAACGAGTCTGACTGACCGCTTCCCCATTCCATACTTAGAAACTTTTTCGATTGCAGGTTCTCAGACAGGCGGGATCAATATTGCGCTTCCATTGTTCTGTGACCTACAAACAACACCTGGAGTTCCACGATATACAAATTGACTGTTGGACTGCCCCATCATTCCCTCTTCCGTGTTACACATTTTTCACTATAAAGTTTCGAGACATACAATTTGACCGTTGGGCCCTCACCACTCCTGAGTATCCCTTCTGACCCTATTTTGAAGCCCGGATGACCCCTTTCCATACTTAGCCATTCCTTAATCGCTCTTCCCCGTCCCCGCCACCTTTGCACTTCTTTCTAAATATGCAATTAGTAATATTTAATGCTAATAGATCATTATGCAGGAATCGTAAATATTGTCATTAGTGAGTGAAAGGATCGAGGAGATCTCCCATTAATATGCATTAAACCAATATTTTCAGAGGGTTATATTATCCCTTCCGAGTGTTCATTTCAAACATCATGGAATGTCTTTCACGGGTCATCGGCTTGGCGGGTTCACGAAATCTCCAATCCTTAATCGCTCTTCGTTGTCCCCGCCACCTTCACACTTCTTTCTAAGTATGTGATTAGTAATCTTTAATGCTAACAACTCATCATGTAGGAATTGTAGAGATTGTCTTTAATGAGCAAAAGGCTCAAGGAGATCTCCCATTCATATGCATTAAGCCAAGATTTGCGGAGGTTGATATTATCCCCTCCAAGTGTTCATTTCAAACATCGTCTAGAGCAAATGGAGATTCTCGTCAACTTATGGCAGCAGCTTGGCAACAGTTCTATGGAGATACAGTGAACATCTTTAGGTGTGCGGACCAGAACTTCAAGTGGTCCAGGGCATATTCTTACTACTCATCCCCTTCCTCCCAGAACAAAGTAATTTGGACCTCTGGAATTGCTCGTGCAGGTTGTGTCTCTGAAGTCTTTGACTATAAGGAGGTGGTCTCTTGGTGCACCAAGAGATATATTTCAAGCCAAATAATTATTCCACTTCGGGACCACTCTCCTATTTCTTTGTCAACTCATGTCTTCCGCAATATGTTGAGATTGTCGGAGCCAACATTGACCTTCAGAGGAGAATATTCCAAGGGTTTCCTAAAAAATCATGATAACAGGTTGGACCTCTTACCCGAGTTCCTGGAAGACTCGACGACAATTTCTGAATATATCACAAGGTTGCAAGTTAGTTCGTTTAGAAATCCATTCCGAGAAATTGTCTGGTTGTTTACGAGGATAACGGGACAAGAATCCACAACAAGCATTTCTTGCATGATTCTTTATATTTTGTATTTCACGGTCAAGGAACATCCCATTTTTTATTGGGGGAAGACGATTTCCATTGAAATTTGTTCCAAATTGTCACGATTCAAACAGGAGAAGAAATTTAATATGGCATCCTACTTGGTTTCCACGATAGCACGTTGTTGTCCATTTCGAAAATCGTCTGTGTCCAAGAAGGTAAACTCTGAATTCGACCCAGTAACCTTATGGTACTAGGACTTATGGAGGCACAAGGCTTCCCATTGTTTTTATGATGTTTTTAATGAATTTGTCTCAGTTTTCAAAGATTTATTGTTAGGAAATGATGCTCCCCGGATGTCTGACCAGGAAACCAAATTTTTGGACAGGAAGCAGACACTTGAACAAATGGAGAATTACAGTGTAATAATGATTTTTGGCTCCAAGGAAAATCATGATTTCCTTCCATGTCACATTACGGACATAATGTTTGTTACATAAATAGTAAGGTAACACAACTACTCATTGCATTTTTTCCATGAGAATAGAAAAAAACAATTCATTCCTCTGTCTTGGAAAGTCGGGGACTTTGTGTTCAGGAACGTCAATAAGATTGACGAATTCGCAGGCCATTTCAACAACTTGAACCTCAGATATGTTGAAATACTAAGAGGGTTCAACCCTAATGGAATTTTTGTAGAACATTTACTAGCAGTTGGCTTCAACAATTATTTTATCCATACACTCTTGAACGAAGACAAAGAAAATGATGAGAACACTCATGCTCATGATGTTGATGACCTAGAGACATTGCAAAGCACCAATGAATTGTACAAACAACAGGGAAAAGGCCTTGGTGAGAAGACTGCCCAATCCCCAGATACCACTCCCAAGAGTATGACATCCCGGAGCATCGCTCCAATGGCCCACCCCAGTAAGAAAGAAACCCACAATTATTCAAGTAGAAGAGGAGATAAGAACCCTCCTCCGGGTAAAATGGATAGTTCTCACAAGCTTCCCATGAGGAAGCAGAGAAAAAAAATTGTGCAAGAAGCGGAAGAGCCCCAAACTAAAAATAATATACATGTCTTCTCCCTTGAAGACATGGAACTTGAGACTGATCTCGAAAACATATTCCCCAACGTTGATCAACCCAGGAACGTGATCCACCATAATCCCCTAATGGAAATAGCTGAGACCGATATTTTTTACAAAGATGAATCCTTCGTATTCCAGAGCATTGTTTTTTACAACGAATCTAAAAATTTAATTATTGAAAAGAGAGATTTAAGAAATAAGAAAGGGAAATCTCGTTCAGAGATTAACCTTAGGAACATGTAGCTGTCCCAAATCTCCCGAATTCACCGAGAAACTGGAGATTGTCTCGATGATTCCATTGGAGGCCTTGAGGCAGAGAATGCCAAACTAAAGGACCGAATCAAGGAATTGAAGGAAGCTTTGATTCCTATCCCATTGCTTGTAAGTCCTTTAGCAATAATTGTGCTTGCCGCCTCTGCAACCAAGTTAAAAGGATCCTCCAGCCTCCTCACATCATGTAGAGGTTATTTGGAGAAGAATATCAAGAAAATAATGGAGCTAATTACTGAAGCCTAGGAAACATCAAAAAGTATAACTTCCTTTGGAATGAGGGCACATGCACTCCAGGAATATTTGCAGGCGAATTTAAAAAATGAAGAAGGTTTCTATCTAGACGCAGTCATCCCTTTTGGCATCAAAGTCACCAACATGACAGAAATGATAATAATAGAAGAATATATCTCCTCCCCAAACCGAATCAAACAATTAAATGCATGCTGGAAAGAGAAAGTTCAGAACCTACATCTCATTTTCCTATCATGTGAACAAGTTGTATCAAAGAAAGAAGAATTATTCAGAAAGATAACCGAAAGAGACTTAGATGGAAGTACCAACGAGGTCCAAGACCCTAAATGAATCCTCAACTCCTTTTTCTTAACTGAGCAAGCCTTCGATGAACAAGTTGAGATTTTTAAGGGGTTGTATTTTGAAAAGTTTTACGGTATCCTTGAATATGATGAGGATGACATGGACAACTGGCTAGTGGACTATTCGGTAAAAAATCAAGAAATTGAAGAGGCTCTGCATAATATTTCTATCGATCTAAGGGAATTAGAAAGCGATATTTTCAACATAAAAATACAACATGAGATCAACGTGGCCCCCATGAGAAGATACATTGAAGAATGGCTCCAAAGGGAAATTGACAAGATCATCGACGAAGGGAAACAAGCGGTTGGCACGATTCCAGTAACCATCGACGAGAGCAATAAAAAGGCATCACCAAGCAAATAGAAAAGGGGGAGAGGGATACCATTATAGTAAGTCTATACTGATCACATCCTGCTTTATTTATCAATCTAGTTATTCCACCTCTTTAAATAGAAATGTCTAACCAAAGACTGATAACTTCCAATTTCTTCTTTTCAGGTCTTGTTGTCTACCGTCACCCACTTCTTCTTTCTACAACCCTATTTCTTGTACTTATTTATTTTATTGTCTGTGGGAGCCCCAATCCCAGTCTATATGATAAACGCATTTAAATTTCAAGGAATATGTAATAGAAATTATTGATTTTTGAGAAATTTCAAAGAAAACTATTTCGGAAACAATCTCGACGATGCCTTGTAACCCTGTTTTCGGAATGCGAAGTTTGTTCTCTTTATGCATACCGGTCATCTTATTTTATTTTATGTGCTCAAAAATATTTATCTTAAACTATTTTGTATGTCAGGAAATTGTGTTTATTTAATTTGAATGTTTAATGTGTGTGATTCCTGGTCCTATTTTCCAGGAACCTTTATTTCAAAAAACAAAAAAAACATTTTCTATCATTTTTTATTTCTTTAAGTCATTACGACGGACTTTCTCTAAGTCCCACATTTGAACTATACACTCCCCAGGAAAAACTTAAAGAGGAGTACCACATCTATAAAAACACAGTAGGATTGACATCCTCGTTAGGTTTTCATTTTGATCCTAACAAATTCAAGGGTCAACAGACATGTAAATACATCTGCAAGAATATCCGTAGAAATAAAAACCTTCAAATTTTTTTATCATTTCCAAAAAACAATCAATTGGATAGACATGTTACAAATATATCAGTTGGTACTATACTGAACTGTCATATGCATCTTACAAATATTTCAGTTGGATAAGCATGTTACAAAGATGCCCTCTTCCTGGAGAGAAATTATAAATCAACCTCTGCAAAGTGGGCTTGCTGCTCAGAGACAAAAGTTTCAGGAAAAGGGAATCTTCCTCTGTCTCAACACCTTCTTTTCACACAGTTTAACTTAACTTCAATGAGATGAAAACTCATGAAAATAAAAAATCATGTTAGGTGTGTGTTAATATATAGAAAAAACTAGCAAACACAAGGGTCACACAAGAAGATCAAAGAATTTTCGACACTGAACACATTTTCAAAAAAAATTATATGGGTTTTTTCGCCACCACATATAACTTTATTTATCCTAACACGTATAGAGACAAACAAGGTAGATGATCTATTTAATAGAATGAAATGGATGTTGCTTGCTTTGTCCATGGGAAAAATTAAAGAATTGACTATGGAAATTGAAGTTAAGTCTAAATATTGGGATGAAAGTCGGTTGGAAGTATACAAAGATAATTATAAATTAATTTCATATATACATTAAAGAGATAAAACCTACAATGTAGGAAAGGAAATTCCCAAGATGGAAAGTCAAACTCCAACAATATATCAAGTTACAAGTGATGGGGATATCTGTTCTTTTTAGTAGCTGTCTGTTGCACTACTGGTAATAGGAAAAATTACGGAATCTTATTAAGAAAATAAAAGCAAGATGGATTATGCAAAACACAGTATAATTAGAATGAGAATACTTTAAAAAACTAAATGGTTTCAATGCCAAAATTTCTCTAGGAGATTAACACTCGTGCGCCTTCTCTTTTTTAAATGAATGTGAGTTGTCGATCAGTTTCCAATGTGCAATATGGATGACCCTGGCACTTTAGCGTCCCTGCTACATTTTTACCAACCTGCCAATTTTAGAACTCCCCTGGCCATATTTAGCGATGGAACAAATTGCTCACAAAGTGACTTTCTCGTAATTACTTGTTAACCCGATATTAATATAATATTATCATTAACTAATTCAAGAATTTGGGACTCCGGCTCTTCGAGGCTCCGAGCTTCAAGGGAACTGTGTTTTTTTTGGATGGAAAACTCACGGAGTGACATTCTCTCGGAGTCATGTAGCAGCCTGACATCTTCTGGCTGACATGTCGTAGAGTGCCACGTGTCCTTTTCTACATGGATACCACCTATCCTACCTGTTTCTTGCCACGTGTCCGTGACAGTTTCCATGTGTCTCCAGTACTTCGGTCTCCTCATTCTCCCACGATCCCTCCAGACCTATGCATTTATTCCCATTCCAACCCGATAGGGACTACATTGCCATGCAACACTTGTTTACAAGAGTGTTAAACAATAAATCTATAATTAATGGTATTCTCTCCTTGCGAACATCACCTCTCCAACTAAGTTTGAGTTTTGCAAGATGACTCCATTTCTTGAAGCCACCCCTCATCTACAAGGGTGAGTTCTCTTTTAGGTCACAGCAAGTTATTTCCTACACTATCTCTTCGCAATGTTTAACTATCTCTATTAGTTAAAGGTAACAAATAATTTTAAAAAATAAAAGTTTCATCGTAATGTTTAACTATCCTTATTTGTTAAAGGTAACAAATAATTTTAAAAAATAAAAGTTTCAATGACCAGTCGAGAGGCTCTTACAGTGGACATGGAAATCATTGCACTCAATGCAAGGTGCATGTCATACAAACACTGTCGAGTTGATACCATACTCCACTTGGAAAATGCATACAATATGAAACAGTGTCAAGTTGCTACCATGCTCCACTTGGAAAATGCATGCAATATAATCTCTAGCAGATCAAGAGGCATATATAGTAGTAGAGTTAGAAGTAGACTATTTAGGTTGTTCTTCACATATTAAAAGTAGCTTATTTAGGCAGTTAGGTTTTGAACCTATATTTCTCTTCCTCCAAGTGGTGGATCAACTTCCAACATTTAATCTCCTACTCGATCTATTGCATCTATTGCTTGCTCCTTTGTTTCTCCAACTACTACTACTACTTCCAGCAAGCTTTACTTCTGGCTTTCTTGATTCGTCAACTAGTACCCTACAAATCAAGCCAATTCAAATAAGGAATGATGTCTCCCATGTTAAAATCTCTCAGGTCAAGTGTTATGTTCCAATCTATAACTAAAATAAAAATTGCAAAGGAGTGAATGATTGTTTATTATTTATATGTGAATCTCTTAGGTTGATTGATTGTAGACTGCCTACTATGAATACGGGTATAGAGGCTACATATGACTTTATCTTCTTCTTTTGATAACCTTCATTGCTTTAAATTTGGCCTTAAGCAGATTCAACCATCTAATTTTGCATCCCTTTCAACCTCTTCTCAAACTTGTATTCAAAGAGAGTAAAGATTAGCACAAGAATTTCTGCAAAACCATCGTATTTTTATAGTGAAATGATAAAATTGTTTTAAGAAATAACTCTACTAGTTGACCCTACAACTAAATCCATGCATTATGTTGGCGTCGGAAGTCACTCCTGAATTGCGGCAGGAGCAGAGCCCAACGCCCATCATTTTATGTCACGAATAATTTAATGGGGTGATCAAATGGATAGAGGCCCAGGAAGATATCGCTCTAAATCAGAAAACTGGGCCTGGTATGTAACAACAAAAGAGGTCTTGATCTAACTTTAGTCAGTGGGTTGATTTTAAAATGAGAAGATGGAAGACTTGGTAAGAGGAGTGAGCAAGATTTCCTTGGGCATCGGGTCTTTCGATAGCTTGAAGAGGAAAAACTCAGAACACAAGATCCTCTTGGTTCGGAGTTTCGGTGAACTGAAAGATGACTTGATTGGATCTTCCAATTCCAAGTCATCCAGCATTGAGAAAATACAAGAACTGATTAGAAACAATGCACTATTACGGTGATCCAACATACATCATCCTATAACGGCGCAACTCGACTGGATCCTCCAATTCCGAGCGGTTCTAACACAGTGTAAACAGAGAGATGGAAAGAGGCTGACATTCATAAGGCAAGAAGTCTCAAGTGCCAATACATAACCAGAGAAACCATTGCTTCATCAAACTTTACAATCGGGAGCCTAGCTCAACCATCGATGCTTAGAAAAATACAAAATTGAGTACATATACTCCTCAACTTTCGCCCAGCAGAGGCGTCTCAGGACTTTCAAGGTGTGGCATCTCCTCAGTCAAATCTGGCCTAAACTCCTTTGTCAGATGTCACCTTAACTTTGCATGGCCTTTGCAGGGGAGGTAGCTGAAACATTAAAGGCTAAAATAGCGTGTGCAGACTCCTCTGGTCAGACGAGAACTCAACATGGCTTCTTTGGAGAAAACCAGCGCACATGACCATCTCGGGCAGACTGCCTGTCGGAACCTTCATGCTTTGCATTTAATGAGTGAGTCGAGATTTCAACTACCTCCATCCACCTTCATTTATTTTTAGCAAGGACCAAGATCGAGGTCAAGCTGAACTGGTCTTTGGAGAACACAGTGATCCCTTCTGCAGCTAAACCCAATGCTTCGACCCTTTTCACAGTTCTTTCTATCACCCCCAAGTGACCATGGGCTGTGACCCTGTGCCTATCTTCAAAGGCGCTTTCGACATTTCACGTTTCGGGCTTCGGGGATCTGAAATGCAGTGGAAGGAGGAGACCCTCTGTTCTCTTGAAGTCCCGATAGTCGAAATGGCTTGATCGTGTGCCACGTGTCCCATTGGATGGATGGCCTAGATCATCTCTTGATCAACGGTCCTAGTTCTTTTCGACGTTTCGGGCTTCAGGGATATGAAATGCAGTGGAAGGAGGAGACCCTATGTTCTCCCGAAGTCCCGATAGTCGAAATGGCTTGATCGTGTGCCACGTGTCCCATTGGACGGACGACCTAGATCATCTCTTGATCAACGGTCCTGGTTCTTTTCGACGTTTCGAGCTTCGAGGATCTGAAATGCAGTGGAAGGAGAAGACCCTCTGTTCTCCAGAAGTCTCGATAGCCGAAATGGCTTGATCGTGTGCCACATGTCCCATTGGACAGATGGCCTAGATCATCTCTTGATCAACGGTCCTAGTTCTTTTCGGCATTTCGGGCTTCGAGGATCTGAAATGCAGTGGAAGGAGGAGACCCTCTGTTCTCTCGAAGTCCCGATAGCCGAAATGGCTTGATCGTGTGCCACGTGTCCCATTGGATGGATGACCTAGATCATCTCTTGATCAACGGTCCTGGATCTTTTCGACGTTTCGAGCTTCGAGGATCTGAAATGCAATGGAAGGAGGAGACCCTCTGTTATCCCGAAGTCCTGATAGCTGAAATGGCTTGATCGTGCGCCATGTGTCCCATTGGAAGGACGACCTAGATCATCTCTTGATCAATGGTCCTGGTTCTTTTCGACGTTTCGGGCTTCGGGGATCTGAAATGCAGTGGAAGGAGGAGACCCTCTGTTCTCCCAAAGTCCCGATAGTTGAAATGGCTTGATCGTGCGCCACGTGAGTTTTTCCATAGAAGATGAGCTCAAGCGCTTTACCACGTGCAACTCCGTTACCCAAACTTACCCGATGGCCGTCGATATGCCCCATCTGTGGATCCTCGCCGTTGAAAGACAAAGTGCCCGCTCGCTTGATTTTAAGCCCGAAATGGGCTTTCTCTGTGGGTTGGGCTCGTCGCTCATCGCTGTGGCCTTTGAATAAAACACACTCGACCAGCTTTCAAAACCCCCCTTCTATGCATTTTCACCAGGGGCTCGAAACCAGGAGAAAACACCATCTTGCAAGAATTTGCGCTAACACATTCTAGTGTCCTAAGGCTATAAAACATATAAGTATGCATGTGACATTGAATTATGCAAAAGAAAGCTAGCATGTATCCAAGTAAACAAGGTCAAAAAATGATACCTCTATTAGTCGTGATCTAGTTGCTACCTCTACCTATGCTTACAGTGTTATAGCTAGTTCTACTCTTGTGTTTGCAACCTACTATGTTCTAGTTTTTTAACCTGTTGTATGTACCTCTATTATCTTTGTGTTTTCCTCTCTAGTTCACATGAATCTCGTTTGGTAAAAACACATCACATACTACTTGCCTTTAACTAAAGAGAACAAGAGAATAGAGCCTCATGTATTTAGACAAAGTGGCATACAAATACTACATGTATTTCATATAATCATGACTAAAGTGAAGAGTATTGATATCGTAAGGGTTATTATGGAATTTTTCCTTCAATATCTAGGATATTTTCGACATAAATTTTGCATGTACATTTGGGTGTTGTTTAAGAGCCAAAAGAACCATGATAATGCTAGAGAATGTATGTGTCTTTGCCTACAAGAATTTCACTAAAACATGGATCCTACATCAATTTCAAAGAAGGAGAACACCCTTCCTTTATCTCTCGGTGCATAAAAGTAGACAAAAATGTCTCCACAATGACATAACCTTGTTGACTACAGTTTCGAACGGCACATTTCATTTTAGGACTAGTAGATTATGTATGTCACCCATCAAATTCATGAGAGAAAAGAGAGCTCACTGAATTATGAATATGATCAAGCGATATCATACTTTCATTGTGTATTTTGGCCATGAAGTTAGACATATGAGAAACCTCGAGACATGTTGAGAAAACCATGTATTCCACTTTTTCTTTCCACCAATGATATTATAGTTGATCATCCATGGAAACATAAGCATTATACCTCGCAGCATGTCATTTTTTTTGCATTAATGCAATTAGAAATAGTGCTTCCTCTGGATTATTTTGAATCAATCAATGTACCCCATGAAGTACAATCAATGCCACTCATCCTCTACTTTTGAACTCCTTAATCAACATCACAAAGAGAGCTTCTTAATTTTGTTTCTATAAAAATAAGATGATCAAAATCTAGAAGTGCTTCCATTGTTAAATAATCAAAAGGATATTCAATTGCCTCCATTTCAAACAATGTGCTCTTACAACTATTGAAGCTTAAACTTCCCATGGATGGTCTTGTCAAAGTGTATTTTAGTGTGTTCGTGAATTAAGCTAGTGCATCCTACTTGAGCACCATGTTTCATGTGCTCCACTGATATATGGCATGTAAGAGCCTTCCATCAATGTTATCATCTCTTTAAATGACAACATTTCCATCACCTTAACAAGAATGGTTAAAAACGTGTTTCACATGGCAAGCAAGTAGGTTGACCAATGTCATACCATTGGAGCAATTTTTTCTGAACTTTTTCGTAGGATTCTATTTATATTAAAAATTAACAATTAAAGGATGGAAAAGTTAAAATTTAAAGGTTAATTTCTGGATGGGGTGCAATCTAGGGGGCGGAGGTCTAGGGGGCGGAGGCCAAGCACATGGCTGACGAAACAAACTCATTTTCATGAATATGAAGACAAGTTGTTAGGCTCTCATGAGGTGTTTAATCGTTGGATGGAAAGGAATGAATACTTGGTGTGGCGAGGGTACGACAACCACCATTTCATTCAAATCCATGAAGGCTAAGCAATTCAAGTCTAAGGTGAGGTACAAGGCTACAATGCAAGGGTTTTATGGTGCATTCGAGGTATAATTCCTTAGAGTATTGAAGTGAAGAAGCCGCGTAATTTGATGAGCTGGTGGGTAGCGATGGAGATGGGTTTGATGGACATAATTCGATTTTTTAGGAGAAACCATACAGTAAGTATAATTTGGATTCGCAGAGATGGTTAGACACATTGAAGCAAGTTCCCTCGGGGGGATTGATCCTATCGAACCACCAGGCTTCTAAGGACATTTTGACGAGGGAGTCAGTGTTTTTTTAGCTTGGTGAGGTAACAAATTGGTTTGAAGATCCTCGACACCTCATCAACCTTTGGTTTTTTTTACTTCACAGGATTCAACAGGACCTGAGGGGGTGGTGCTCTTAGTGGGTGGTGTTCTTTCTGTGTTTCACTCCATCCCTTTTGTGTGGGAAAGACCGTCCTGGGTGGAGAATTGGGAACCACTATTGGTTGAAAGAGTCTTTATTCATTGCTCGGGGTCCATGGAAGGGAAGAAAGATCACAAAGAAAGGAGTGCATGGGGGTGATCGTTCGATCTCTTCCTCAAGGTTGCAGAAGGTGGGAACCAAGGTAGAGTATTAGGTGGCCTTTTTTTACTGCCAATTCAAAGATAAAGTTTCAAACAAATCCAAGGAGGCTTTCGAGGAGGTGGAGGTAGAGTTAGTGGTCAAGAGGGAGCAGGTTTCAAACACCCAGATCATGGAGGAGGCTAGGGAGTAGGCCGAGGACCCCATCCACTCACAAACCAAAGACACAAAATACTTTCAGTTGGATGAAACTTACTGGTTTGTGAAAACCCTGATTGCACAAGCACTGGTAAGTATGAAAGCAGAGCAATAAGACATCCTCCATTGCCTCCACATCTTTGAAGGGAAGTTTGAGGTTTTTTGTGGGGAAGTCTTTGGGTTTAAAGTCATTGTTCGAAAGATCCAGAGGAAGAAGATAAACGAAAAAGAGAAATGGGATTGACTAGGAAACTAGAACAATGGAAAATCCGATTGAGGTGGATAGGGAGGTTCAGAAAATGAAGTAGGCTTGTGAGCATTTTGAAGATGTTGATCTAATCCTGGAAGTGGATGCGGAGGAAAATTCCCCTCCTCCAAGTGTTGGTTGACGGGTGTGATCTTTCTATAGTATTTTTATTTATTCCTATGGATATATATACTTTAGACTCTCAATTATTAGCCTATGTTAGTATGAGACAGATGAATATCTCTGAGACTTATCAAAATTTTGATGGAAAAATATGGAGAGGGCTTAGTTTCCTATGTTGACACATCCTTATCAAGAAATGGTGAATGATTGTATAATTGCATTTTTATGTGATTAATAGAAATTTGGTGCTTTTTAGTTAAAACATTTTAAAGTTCGAAAATCAAAATATTCAAAGCATCTTTGAAATCCTAAATATAACATTGAAATCAAAAGATCCAAAGCATTTTTGAAATCCTAAATATAACATTGAAATGCATTTTAACACAATTAAAATTATAATCTAAACAATTGTTATATGTATTAAAGATAGTTGTACATGACCAACAGGTTTGCCAAATCCTCCAAACTATTCCTAAAAATAAATAACAACGAAAAGTATAATTATTTACTATTTTTATGCAAAAGATTATACCAAAGACATATTAATGTTAAGTTTTGTAGAAAACCTATCAACTGATTGAAGTTTTTTAAAACCATCTTTGTCCACCTATAAAACTCATTCCACACCAAAGAGTACACAAATTCATAAATACCAAAAGGCTGCCATTTGAAAGAGCATGCCGACAAGGCATCGGCGGTCTTCATGTTAAATGACAGCATGCAAGATAGGAATTATGTTCAATGTGGAAAAAAACGTTTATTTTACCTTTGCAAGTATGGCTTTCTTAACCCGCTGTACTACCCATTCTTTGAAATCGTTCATATTCAAGGTGTTTTCTTCGTTCAATGCTTCCACGATTCTGCACATATACGTATTTACATTTTTGTAATATATATATATATATATATATATATATATATATATATATATATAATTAAATTTAAAATATATTATTAAATAATCTCTATTTTTAATAAAAGATATATGTGTTTTTAGCCAAATATATGGCATTTTATTTATTGTACTTTCAAAAGGTTAGATTTTTGCCAAAATTGTTTTATCATAATTCTAATTTCAATAAACTTTGTGATCTTTATTTTATTTTTTTGAGTTTGGTCATTAAAGATTTCTTGGAATCATTATGAAGTTGATTAAGGGAATATATTTGTATAAAGTTTACATTATGAGACTTTGAAGAATAATGCACCATTTTTGTTTGAAATTTTTTTTTTGGGATAAAACGAATTAATGCTCTCTAGGTGGAGTTTTCATTGTTAATGTTTTTATTATAATTTTAATTAATTGTCAAATTAATATTGTTTATTAGATTTATAATAGTTTAATATTTTAAATATAATTTTAATTAACTATCAAATTAATAATTTATTATTATTACAATATTTTAATCTAATTTAAAGATGTTTAAAAAACTTCATCTTGAATGGTGAAAATCTATATATTTAAACAATTTAATTTAATATTTTTATTATGATATAATTTTATTCTTATAATTAAAAAAAATATTTTTTATTTTATTTGTATATATCCCTTTTTATTTTTTATTTAAAACAACACATACATTGCAACCTTTTACACTTTCATTTAATTATTTCATTTAATTATAAAAAGTTATATAATCAACCATAAACTTTTCAGTAAATATGTAATCTAAAATTTTTAATAAATATATATTCACTATTCTTATTCTTATAAGAATATAAATATAAATTATTTAATTAAAAATTAAAAAGAGTATATTCAACATTGTTAAAAACAAACAATGTATAAATTATTTAAAAATAAAAAACAAACTAACATACCTATTATTATATATTATTGCATTCTTCAATTTTTAATTTAATTAAGTTATAATGAAAATTAAAATATTAATCAGTATTGTCAAGATTATGGTGATAATTATTTTATGTACCATAACCTTTAGCTAGAGTTTACTTAACATATAAAGGTATCCATAATCCACACATTGTATGTAGTTACAATACTTTACCAAAAGTTGTATTTAGAAAACATCAAATATGTCATTACTATAGAATTTGATCATTGTAGAAATTGCAATTAGCTTCATTGATGAATTCACTCCATCTATTTCTTGTAAAATTTAAATTTAATTTTGTTGTTGTAACAGGATTTTCTTTTAAATTTAATTTTGTTATTTTCACACGATTTTCTTTTAAGTTAACTATTAAGTTTTAATTTTAACTACCAAGTTTAAATTGAGTGTCAAGATTTAGATTTTTTTTACAAACTTGTTTAACTTATTCTTATCATATTATTTTACATAGTAGTTATAAAATATAAATGATAGCCTTGGAAAAATTTAAAACTTTTCCTAAAAATATAGGTGTGGTGAGTATAGAGCCCTTTGACGTAACAATAACATTGCAGGTAGCTATTATAATCAATACTATTCATATGAATTAAGTAATAAAAATGAATTTGAAGACTTTGATTAGCAACGATGAATAATCAAATTAGTCCGATGGCAATAGTTGGCACGAAAAGTATTGGATGATGCATGTTGTGAATAATTATTGTAGCAATTTAATGCTTGATAAAGATGCAGGTGGATTGGTGATTATTTGATAAAATTGACCATTTCAAGGAGGAATCAATGAGACTACAATGGATTGGTGACCCCAACACATTTAATAATAATTATAAACAAAATTTAACATCATTATAACTTTTTTTTCATACAAATTGCAAATGACAGGTCTTGGCAATTCATGTTGTGAAAATATTTGTCAACGAGGAATCAAGTCAGTTTCGTTTCCGCTATGAAGAAGCATAATTGCAGTGATGTAATGTTGTTGTCAGAAAAAAGAAATGCACAACCCATCATCTTCTTGTCCACATATTCTATAAAGATCTCGCTAGGAGTCATGATTATGAAGGTTGCATTCCAAAAACCTTGAAACATTTAATGGTAGCCTTCTCTCTAACGAGACCAAATGATCTTGGTTTTCTATTCACTTAACCTTGAACTACACTATGGGGATAATGCTCATTGAACAAATAATTTGTATAAAGAACCATTAAACTAAGTTCTTTTGAAATATTCTATAGAATGACATGGTGATATTGAAACACTTTATAGAATGACAATGATATTGAAGCGTGCAATTATAGTCAGAATTATAGTTTCGATAACACAATGATGAGATCAAAAGAATTTATATCTTGAGATCCAACCAAAACAACAAAAAATGAACAATTTAATTCAACAATAGAATCTGCTTTAATTTTTTGCCCTATTATCTAACTGATCAAAACATTTGTAGCCCAACAATGCTCATCATTTTTTCTAGCTTTGCTAACACTTGTATCCCCTTCTTATCCTACAGGAGCAGTGGGCATTCTTCATCAATAGTGTTATGATGACCACATGTTTCTCTATTTAATTGGTTGGATAACTCTTGGCCTTTAGGTGTTGTGGCTCTCCTCAGAGCTCTTCCTTGGTACATTCACATTAATTTTTGTCCATACCATGCATATAGATTCTCTTGGTAAAATCATTGGGTATACCGAGTTTGGGGCATATAAGAGTTTGGTTTTACATTAGTGTTAGGTCTCATCCATGTGTCTCTTCATTTTCTACCAAATGATATTTTTACACTGGCATATGTCTTCATATGTAAGTCATGTCAGGGTTTTCATAACTGATTTGGGAATTCATATCTTTTAGATACAAAACTCTCCCACCTATAGCTTTAGCTTTTATAGTTGTAAACTTGCATGGAGTTATAAAATGAGGATTAATAAGGGGGCACTTCTGACCTTGTTTTTAGTGCCCCTATAAAATATTCTTTGTCATTTGATTAAATGAGAATTATAATTCACTAGGTAAAAAGTACACTTCAAAAAGAAAAGACTTTTTACCCTATTGATTCCATAACTGCAATTTAAAATCTATAATTTTAAAAAGTAAATTTTTAATTCATGAACACAATTAAGTTTTACAATTTCATAATATATAAGAATACATTTAAAAAAACAATACATTTAGGTAAAGATCTTTAATTGATAACCTCTTAAGTGATTAATCTATCAATTTCCCCTTAAGTAATGAATCTATCAATTTTTGAGATTTATAACCAATCGAACATCAAAAATCTTTTGTTGTGTTTTCACACAAAAAATATGGTATAAATTTGTACCAAAACCCCCCAACGATTTGACTGGTAAAGTCTACGAAGGTATACATACCCTACCCCCTGTGGATTTGACCCTGTGGATTTGAACCTCTTAATATATATAAAACTTAATAGATTAAAAAAAATTAAATTATAGAATTTCAAAAATTTCAAAAATCTCTATTTTATATAGTATATAGACATAGACATCTTTGCACAAAGTTGTCTAAACGATTGTTTGTGGGAAAAAACATTTCTCAACTTATTTAGGCATTCCCATTAGCCGGCTTAGAGAGTAAAAAATTATTATAAGTTATGGAATTTTAAAAAATAATTAACTTATAAAATTGGAAAAAGTTATGATGAAAAATAAATATTATTTATTTTTAATTTTCTTCAAATTCCAAATTTTATAAATTTTATTTTTTCAAAATAATTTAAATTAATTGGATCACGGATTTTACAATAAAAAGTTAAAAAAAGTAATCTTATAATAAATTATTTAATTTTAAAAATATTATATTAATCAAATTTAATTAATAAAAAATTATAATATTTTTAAATTTTATTAATAAATTTTTTAATAAAATAAAAAAATAGAATTTTAAAACATTAAGATAAAGGCATTCCCATTAGCCGACTTAGAGAGTATAAAATTATTATAAATTATGAAATTTTAAAAAATAATTAAATTATAAAATTGGATAAAGTTATGATAATAAATAAATATTATTTATTTTTAATTTTCTTCAAATTCCAAATTTTATAAATTTTATTTTTTCAAAATAATTTAAATTAATTCGATTACGGATTTTACAATAAAAAAATAAAAAATGTAATTTTATAATAAATTATTTAATTAAAAAAAATTATATTAATCAAATTAAATTAATAAAAAATTATAATATTTTAAAATTTTATTAATAATTTTTTTAATAAAATAAAAAAATAGAATTTTAAAACATTAAGATAAAGGTAAATGTATCCTTTCCAAAATATAGATAGTTGTGCATTTCAATAGTTCACAAAACACATTGCAATTGTGAATGATTTTTTTTTGTTATTTTACGTTTTTTTATTTTAAGAGGATTAT
>ML784891.1:308090-367327 GCA_009831015.1 Picea engelmannii | reverse complement strand
AGGGGCGGGGGGATTAGAGAGAAGGAGAGGTGTCTTTGGGGTGATTTTCTTCCAGGCAGTGAAAATGTTGGATTTTGGAGGGGCACTAAGGATATCCTCTTGAGTCCAAGTCTGAGTTTGAATTGTTTCCTAAATGGTTGTTGTAGTCGTGTCCTAGATATCAGAGATGCAAGAGGGTTGAGAGTGGAAGATGCACCAATTTCTCTCTTTCCAAAGCTGCCAAATAATAAGTCCTGACATAAGTTGCAGATTCTGTTTAGAAGTGGGATTTTGTAGTCCTCAAATCCTCAATTCCTTATAGTGTTGGGAATGCTAGTTTTGTCATGTTTTGTTTGCCTCATGATTGTTGTGGCTTGGTCCCAGATCTGATTATTGACTTGACATTGGTTAAAGATATGTTCCATGGTTTCTTCCTATTGGTTGCATAAGTGGAAAATGGAGGGCCCAATGAAGCCTCGTTTCCTTAGGTTATCCCAGATGAGGAGTCTATTCTGTACCAGGAGCCAAAGAAAGGTGGAGACCTCTATCCAGAGCCTAGTCTTCTAGATTATGTGCCAAATGTGATCTTTTTCTTGATTGTGAAAGTTCTCTTGAATTTGATAGGCCTCCTTGATTGTGAAAGTACCTATCGTGGAATATCCCCAACGAAGGATGTCTTTGTCTGTGTTGATACAGATTTTCCTATTGCCGAATGTTTCTAGCCAAGGTTGCATCTCGAAATTGCCCAGTAGATGGAGATCTTGAGGAAGCACTTTCCAATTTCACCAGGGGTTTTAGTGCTGGGTATTAAGCCAAAGATCGACTACTTTGAGGCCTCTTAACTCTGGAAGGTAGGTCTGGTAGGGGGTTAGGTTGTCCAGTGATTGCAAGGGAGGGAGTTGTTTCCAGGCGTCTGTCCAGAATTGAGCACATTGTCCATTTCTAACTTCCCAGAAGGTGTGCATTTGGATTAGTGGGCGATTGCGCCAGGCTGCATTCCAAATGTTAGAGCCCTGGATATGATCGTTGAGCCTAATATGAGTTCCTCTTGTTATAGACAGGGGGTATATTTGTGCATCCAGAGTCGTGCCCAAAGTTCATGAGGATATTTGAACCATCACCACCATATTTTCGCTCCCATAACATTGTTGAGTTTCCCTGGATCACGGAGCCCCAAGCCCCCTAGAGCCGTGGGTTTACAGAGCTTATCCCAACTAAACAAGGCCCATGTTTTTCCCTATTTGTGGCCATGCCAGAGGGAGTTCCGCTGAATATTTCTTATGCTTTTTAAGACTATTTGTGGAGCTTCCAAATCTGAAAACATGTAGGTCGGGATGGCTTGAAGCACCGATTTTAGGAGGATGAGCCTTGCAGGGAGATTAAGGGTTTTGAAGGTCCAGGAGCTGAGGCGATTGGAGATTGAGAGGATAAGGGAGTTCTAGGAGGTATTATGAGCTATTGAGTCTGTCAGGGTTAATCCAAGGTTTTTGGACAGAAGGGAGCACCAAGGGATGTCAAGGAGGTGGAAGATGTGTCATTGGAATGTTGTTGGCGTGTTGAAGAAGAAGAGTTGTGATTTCTCCATATTAAAGGTGGTACCAGAGGCATGACTAAAATTTGAGTGTATGGTGCGGAGTTTGGCAGCTTCCATGGTTGTGGGGGTGTTCAAGAGCAAGGTGTCATCAACAAACTGGTTGTGAGAAACTGCTGGTTGGAGCCTGTGAATAGAGAGACCTTATAGGGTGCCATTAGTGATTGAGGCGGACAAATACCACCCTAAACCTTCGGCCATGATCACAAAGAGGAAAGGGGAGAGTGGGTATCCTTGGCGGATGCCTCGGGTGGGGGAGAAAGGCATGGAGGGGACAACATTGACTAAGATAGAGAAAAAGGCAGAGGGGGTGAGTTTCATGATCCAGTCTATCTAGTTTGCACTGAACCCAAAGGCTAAAAGGATGGAGTGCATGTATTTCCATCTTAGTTTATCAAATTCTTTAGAGAGTTCAATTTTTATGAGCATACCTGGAGTACGAGTAGTCTTGAGCAATTGGATGATTTCGTGCACCGGGATTACACTGTCCATGAGATGTCGCCCCTCCACATAACCTGATTGTTACTTGGAGATGATACAAGGGAGTATGGGTTTGAGCCTGAGAGTTATGACTTTTGTTATGATCTTGTAGATGACATTACAGAGCACAATCGACCGAAATTGCTTTGGATTGGTGACATGCTCTTCTTTAGGGATCAGGGTGAGGAATTTGGCATTAAGAGCTGATAACACCTGCTTTGAGGTTCTGGATTCCTCCACCAGTGCGCAAACCTCTTCTCGAACCATTGTCCAACAATAATGGAAGAAATCAGTGGCAAAGTCATCCAGCCCAGGGGGCTTACCTGGTGGCATTTCCTTTATAGCCTAATCAACCTCCTCTTGCATGATCGGTCTCATGAGGGATTTATTTTGTTTTGTGGTGATGAGGGTGGGGATATGCTGAGTGATTCTCTTGATGGCTGGTGTTCTATCAAAAGGGGGTTCTGAGAAAAGTTCTTTGTAGTAGGTAACTAGCTCATCTTCAATGTCTGCATGGTCCAGTAGAGTGTTTCCCTATGAGTCCTCAAGCTTTGTAATGTAGTTGATGTACTGTCTGTGGATCATGGAGGGATGGAAGAACTTTGTGTTTTTTTCTCCCTCCTTTATCCATTGAACTCGGGATTTCTGCCTCCAAAGAATCTCCTCCTGTTTGTGTCTTTCTGCAAGTTTCTTCTTTAGGTCGTTTCCTCCTATAGAAAGGCTTCCAAGTATCCCAAGACCATGGAATCCTGTTGAAACTCCTCCAGACTTTGTTCAAGGGCCTTTTTTGCAAGGAAAATGTCCCCAAAAACATTTTTATTTCAGTCCCGGAGCTGTAGTTTGAATATTTTTAGGCATTGTTGGAATTTGTACATCCGCGTGCCATGCTCAATTTTTGAATTGGCCCACCAGGTACGGGAAATTTCCAAGAAGTTCAGGTGAGTTAACCAAAATTTCTCAAAGCGGAAGGGTTTTAACTTTGGTGTTGTTGTTGTCTCTACCCAAAGCTGGAATGGCTAGTGATCTGAGTTGGCCTTTGGTAGGATGTACGCCTCAATGATTGGGCCTTCAAGCATTATGTTTTCCGAAATTAGAAAACGATCTAGGCGACTAGAAATGTGTTGAGTCCCTGCTCACTTGTTGGTCCAGGTATAGGGGCCATTCCTTGTCTCTATGTCAATTAGATTAAGGCTATCTTTAAGGTGGAAAAACTTGTTACTGTCCTGGTCCAGACATTTTAGACCCCCACTTTTTTCCTCTAGGGTGAGGATGATGTTGAAATCTCCTACCAAGATCCATCATTCTTGTCCTCGTAGTGTGTTGATGTAGGAAATACTATCTAATAAGTGATCTTTTTCTTGGTTGAGCTGAGGGTCGTGGGCATTAGTAATGACTCTTGCTTTGCTAGATCCTATTACTCTGTATTTAGCCATGAATGTTCCCACTATTGAATAGGAAGGTTCTAGGATGATTGTGGTTGGATTCCAAAGGATGGCTAATCCCCCTGTTGCCCCTTTGGAGTCAGTGTAGGTGAAGTTACAGTGCCTCCAACATATTTTGAATGTTTCCTCTGCCATATTACCTGCACTTTTGGTTTCCTGAAGCAGTAATATGTTGGGGTTTTCCGATTTAACACAATTTCAAAGAATCCTTTGTTTGGATCTTTCGTTGAGACATCTGATGTTCCAGGTGAGTATCTTCATCATATTTAATTGGGGGGAGGGTGAAAAACTCCTTCCGAAAGGCACTGTATTTTCCATGAGTTAATCATGAAATTGCCTACCTCTTTGATTAGTTATTGTGCCAACTTACAGCCCCGTCTCTTTCTTTCTTTCTGGTTCCGCTTGGGACCTTGATTGGGCTCCAGGTGTACACCTAGGCGAGAGGTGGCTCCTATTGTGGAGTCAATGAATACTTTGTGAGCTTTTATGAGTTTTTCCACCGTAATGGACTATAGTTCTTTCTGGTTGAGAGCATCCTCCAACTTATCTAGGTCGATGTCTTCAAGTTCCTTTTCATCTATCTTAATTATGATGTCATCGTCATCATGGTCTGAGATTTTTCTCAGTTTTGTGTAAGCTTGGGGATTCTGGCTTGAGATATGTTCTAAAACTGGCTCAAGGTTTTGTTTATCCTTACCGGTTCCTTTGCTTGGTGTTGTATATTTGTGGGGGTTTTCCACCTCCTCTATGTTCGGTAGCTTGCTGAGAGAATCAAATGAGTTTCTGGTTGGGATCTGCTTGTTTCCTATCTGCATGGATTTTTTTGATGTGCTCCTCTTGCGTCCTTGCACATGGGCGAAGCCATCTTGTTGTGCTTGCTATGTTGTTGTTCGTGTTGGTGCATTGAGGGGGCAATCTTTGAAAAGATGCCCATGTTCATGACATTTCCGACATCTGAAGGGGATGTGCTCATAGTCTATGGTTTGTGTCCATTCTTCGTCTTGATATTCCATGGTAACAGATCCTCGTAGTGCTTTTGAGATATTCATGTAAACACATATTCAAGCATAGGAAGTGTATTTTCGCTGCTTCGTGGCCTCTGAAGATTTGACATACCTTCCTAGCTTGTTTCCAATGGATGTTAGGATTTCCTCGAGCCAAAAATCCTAGGGGAGGGAATACAGACATATCCAGACCAAGGCATAGGCAAAGTCTTCCTTTTCTGGGCAGAAGAGATCTTTCCAAAACCACAGATATAATTCCGCTGAGTTGTAGAAGTAGGGACCATTTTCAAAAACCATATCCTTATCCTCCAGGCTGTAGAATATGATTGTGAAGAAGCCTTTCGATCTTAGTTGCACTTCATAGTCACCTTTCTGATTCCACTAGTGCTTGATCCATTTTATGAGATCCTTCTCAGATGGCCACATCCCTAAAAAATTTCTTATCAGAGCATGATCTTTCATAAATTGCATATGTTCTCCTACCCTTGAAGATTTTATTACATATTTTGGTGTTGTTGGTGCTTGTGGTATGCATTTACCTGGTACCCAGTTCCAAGATGCCTTCGGATGCGACGACTTGACTTACATGTCCATACTTTTCCCATGGCTTTGTTATTCTTGTGGCAAGTGTTCTCTGAGGTGCGACAGTGGTTGAAAGAAGGGCCACCAAGCCCTCAATCCATCCTTATCATTCGCGGCTGTGTTCCTGTATGAGGGTTTTTCCACCCCTTCGTCTGAGGTCATGCTACGCGGGTAGGACCGACTAGGATTACAAGTACAATACTACGTTGTTTGGTGTAGAGGAGGGCTTGACGCTGCAGTGAGTAATGCATGTAGCTTGCAGAAACCCTAAATTGTGGAAACCCTAGCAAAGCTTAATCCACACATCCATTTCATCATTTAAAAATAATATCTAAATCTTATATTATTATTTGATTTAAATATTTTTAAATATTTAATAAATGGTATCAAGAAAATTTTTATTAATAATCAAATTATAATATTTAACCATGCATCCATTTCATCATTTAAAAATAATATCTAAATCTTATATTATTATTTAATTTAAATATTTTTAGATATTTAATAAATGGTATCAAGAATAAAATTATTAATGATCAAATTATAATATTTGTTTTATATGAAGTTCAAATTACTTAACCAAAAAACTAATTCATCCTTGTGTCTCTATATATAAGATGTATTCTTCCAAAATTTTTATTTTCAAGATTGTTTATGATAACATTATTCATAACATGTAGATTTATTTTAAATATAAAAATAAAATACCAATGATCAAATTATAATATTTGTTTTATATGAAGTTCAAATTACTTAACCAAAGAACTAGTTCATCCTTGTGTCTCTATATATAACAAGGGCAGCGTGGCTGCGTGTACTGCCTCCCCACGTTGCCACGCTAAAATCAGACTCCACTGTTCTCTTTTATTATTTTATGTTTATGTTTTAGCGTGCATTGAGAATCAGACCAAATGGCGGACAGATATGGCAGAGTCCATCCATCTGTTCCTAGTCAGGCCCGGCCCATATGTGGAAGGGATGGAGATGGGGATGGGAAGTTACGATAGTTGTACATTTAGCAACAGAACGGGGAGCACATTGCACGACCGTCAGTCATGGCTAAAATGCATTCCAACATCAAACAAGGGCAGCGTGGCTGCGTGTACCGCGATTTGAATTCCAGAACCCACATATTTAATGCCAAGACCAATCTGTGCAGTGAGGGTACTGCCAGTCTGACAAAGAATTAAATATAAATAATATAAAATAGAAATTTAACTTACCCAGTTTGTAGTTTGTAATGTTATTGAGTTAATTTTTATCTCGAAATACGTGAAGGCTGCAATAACACTATAAAGTTATCAGCCAATGAAAGGTAAGAAAATTCAAATTTTTTACATATTAAAAAATAAGAATTTTAGTTTCTTATGTTATACATTAAGATTTTTACAAAAATTTTAAAGTCAGACCAAATTAATAGAAAAGTCAACCCCAACTCATCACTATGTATACTGTCTGGGAGGCAGTACAATAAGATGTATTCTTCCAAAAATTTTATTTTCAAGATTGTTTATGATAGCATTATTTATAACATGTAGATTTATTTTAAATATAAAAATAAAATATTAATGTAGATTTATTTTAAATTTAGATTTATTAAAATTCAATTTATTTCTTTTGTGTAAAATAATTTTTGAATTTTAAATATTAATTACATATTTTTGGATTTTCAATATTATTTAATATTTTATAAATCATTTAAAATATAATATTTTTTCCTATTTAAAATTTATGACTTTACATTTCTCCGTCCAGGGTTAGGGACGACATATCGTCTATGCTTTCTCTAATGGCGACTCTAAGGGAAAGACCCCATCCTTTCTACCCTCATCGCTTCTTAAGGGAAAGACCCCATCCTTCCTGCTTTCTCTAATGGGGACTCTAAGGGAAAGACCCCATCCTTCCTACCCTCATCGCTTCCTAAGGGAAAGACCCCATCCTTCCCGCTTTCTCTAATGGGGACTCTAAGGGAAAGACCCCATCCTTCCTACCCTCATCGCTTCCTAAGGGAAATACCCCATCCTTCCTTCTTTCTCTAATGGCGACTCTAAGGGAAAGACCCCATCCTTCCTGCTTTCTCTAATGGCGACTCTAAGGGAAAGACCCCATCCTTCCCGCTTTCTCTAATGGCGACTCTAAGGGAAAGACCCCATCCTTCCTACCCTCATCGCTTCCTAAGGGAAAGACCCCATCCTTCCTGCTTTTTCTAATGGCGACTCTAAGGGAAAGACCCCATCCTTCCTACCCTCATTGCTTCCTAAGGGAAACACCCCATCCTTCCTGCTTTCTCTAATGGCGACTCTAAGGGAAAGACCTGGGTCGGGGAAAGAGATGTGTCAACTTGGTATCGTAGAGTATATAAAACGTGAAAACTTTACAACTTGATCAAGCGATCTGTATGTTTCGTGTCTCAAGAAGAGTTGTTATTAAAAATTATAAATCCTTTTGCAAATGTGATAGAAGTTAAAATTATATTTTATTTTAGTGTTGGGAATTGGAAAGAATATTAGAATTTTATGTGGGTGTTGGTTTATAATTTATAAAAAAAAAAGGAAGAAAAAAAAAACTTTACTAAAGCTATTTGAATAACATGCATAAAATTTATATTTAAATTTTTTTTATTTTTATTTTTTTATTAAATTTATAAGTTTTTATTCCATTAATTTATAAAGGAAAGGTTGAGAGAATATCTCAATTAAAGATCAAATTAAGAGATTAAGTTGTAGAAGATCTCCTACAACCAACTAGATTTACATCAACCTCCTAAATAATAGAATCAAACAATTTAAATAGAGATAAACTCTCCATTACAATATTTAACCAATCACAACTTTATTGTATGATAAATAATCCCACATTAAACACATCATTTATCACTCCCTACAAAAGATTCACCAATTAATTCCTTGAATACACAGAATGCTTTCCAATTGCAATGGAAAGATAAAATATTTGAATTCAGATAGACGGTGCACTTTAAAATGGAAAGTAAAAATAAAATCATTTGAATTAACTACGAGACGTGGCTACAGTCACAGAAACGCTGAGAGCGAAGCCGGTCTCCTGGATGGTAGGCAGACGCCATCTTCACCTCCAGATCTAAGCCCCTCTGCACTAGTCTCTCATACATCGAACCGCGGCCCTAGCCGGGCAGATAGCAAGTTGAATCCGCAGTCCTCCGCCGCTGCGCCGCCTTGGATGCCTCTTTTCTGGCCGTGGCGTACAGCCTCGCCGCCAAAGCCATCAAATTATCGGTCGACTCGATGGCAGAGAGCGGCAGGAGAAAGTACAGCTCGCCCAGCCGGAGATCCTCCTCCGGCTGCAGCACCTGGCTGACGACGTACAGATCACGCGAGTTACATGTGAAATGGAGGGGGTGGTGTTGCAGCACTTGCTTGACGCTAACGGGCGCCGGAAACTCGTCCACCTGGCCGTTAAGGTGGACGACTCTGATGGTGTCGGGACTCCCCCATTTGTCCGCCGGGCACACGAGGCCATCGATCCCATAATTCTTTTTTTGAAAAACCAGTTGTCAAAGTGGATACGGAGAATAGAAAAAGAGCGTAGAACGCGCCCCAAAGCTCGAGATTATGGAGTTGAAAGAAAGAAAGAAAGAAAGTATTTTTAACGTCCACTAGGCTAAAAATAGCGTATGAAACAGATTGTTTTTCCATCTGACTTTTGTATTCGGCCTTTTTCCTGTGAAGTTTTACAATAATCTTTCCCAGTTTCTCAACACACTCTTTGCTGAATAGATTATCCCAAGAATTAGATGCCAGAATACCTGCATAATTTTCCCTGCTGTCTTTGAGGGCTTCACATTCTAAAATGAAATGTTTCTCTGTTTCCACTTTTCCAGACTAGCACATAATACATACTCTTTCTTCCCACCTTTCTTTTGGCCTTTTCCAGCGCCCTGTTTCACAAAGGAGTTGATGAGAATTAGTCCTTAATTGAGCAATAAGAATTTTAGATCGCCAATAAATATTGGCCCCTATGTACGCCTTTTGCTCATGGTTATGAGTGGGGTTAAACTCTTCAATGTAGTACTTCCTCTTTCTCCCTAGCTCTTTCTCCCAAATATGTTTGTGAAACTTATCCATAACAAAAGTTTTTATCTCTTTACTCTTTGTAGGACACATGCTCAAGCAAATGCCCCATTTACTAAGCCATTTGTTATTTTGATAGAATGAAGGACGGATGAAATGTTTGGGGGGACAATTATTATATTCCTATCAGAGACGATAGGACGTTATTATAAGAAACACTGCAACCGTGGAAAACACTGAACCTACTGTACCTTGAAACTATAGATGCTAAAAAACTATAGATGCTAAAGGAGTTTTACATGGGTCAAAGTTTTATGCATTTTAAAACTTATCTTTAGGAGTTTTGTCTCATTTTAAATCAATCCAGATGTTCAGAAAATGAATCAGAATTCTAGATTAACTTGAAATTTAAAATGAGATGGCTGAAAAACCTGCCCAAAAAATAATTCAAAAAAAAATTACTCCCAGTTTACCCACTCCATTGTAAACTCTCATTATGGAATGAATTAAAAAGTGGTAAATTTAGGAAATGAGTTAAAAGGCCGTAAGTTTATTTTGAAAAAAAAAAACTTTTTATTCACATAAAGATTTTCTTAAATCTCCGTTAAAATATTATGATAAAAAATTTAAATTTTCATTAATCAATTTAATTATAATTCAAAAGGATTTCGAAAAAAATTAACAATGAATATTGAATATATCCTGCATAGGCTTGAATTACCAAAATATATCTCAATTTGTGATATGATTCTTATACTCTCGTCACAAGGAAATCGCGGAGAATTGAAACAATTCCTTGAAAGTTAAAAAAGAAAAACCTATTTATTTAATGAATGGCGGAGTTCTTTTACCTCAACAACCATGTTCTGACGAGAACTCTCTTGATTGCGCAGGCTTTTTCTGACCTTTTTCTGACGACAACTTTAGTTTCGTAATGTTGTCCGGTTCTCTGTCTTTTAACAAGGACAGTTTCCACTGCAAGATTTGTCAATACTTAAGAATGAATTCTTCGATGTGACTGATATATCTTCTTGGTTGTTGATGACCATTGTCAAGAAGCGATCCACCCATAGTGATTTTTTAATTTTGCAAATTTCTTATGTTTGGAACGTCTGTATGAAGGATAATTATGCTTTCCACAATGCTCACAAGGATGGAGATCAAACATTGATCCTCCATGTGACCAACTCGATAACAATGTTGGCATTTAGGAATCTACTCTTGAATTGGAGCATGTGAATATGAACTTTCTTGAAGGATTCTAACACTTTGGAACTGTATTGGTTTAGTCTAATCCATAATATGAAAGCTAACTTCCTTTTCATATCTGATAGTTGTTCTATGCTTATTGTCTCTGATTTATTCCCAAAGTATGATGATTGGATTGGAAAGATAAAGTTGATCTTCTTCATGCACAACTTCATATTCATCCTCCCTTCTATCTAAAGTTGGCTCACTAAGTTGCTCCTGCACTAGTTGTTGATGTGAATCATCATCATCGAAAAGAAGACTAGTTTAAAATGTGGAAGATTATTTCGTTGAAGTTGATCACGAAGAAGTTGAGTCTGAGTTTGAAGCAATTCTAGTTGGCTTCCAAAGCTTGCAAACAAGTTAGAACATATTGAAGTGTTTCTTTATCAATTGTGACCATATTGTCAACACTAGAGAGTATTAGAGAGTTTAGTCACTCTAATATTTCATCAATGTGATCCATTTAAATATTAACTTAGACCTCAAAGGGTTTCTTGCAACTCTACCCTTTAACTATAAGACTATACAATTCTATCTCAACAAATGGAAAGTTGTCATCTTCTACAAAGAGTGCACCCATTACAGGGTAATTCAACATAATTTCAAAAAATTATAGATAAACTTACAAAAATACTATTTGCAAGTTCTTGATAATAGAGTTGTAATGGTGTGGGTTAAAATCCTACAATTGTTACCACTCTTACTCATTCTCAATTGTATAAGGATTCAAATTGCCAACATACACACGAGACATGACTTCACAAATTTTAAATCACTAAATATACAGTTTTTCTTCAAAGACCGGGCCTTTGAATATGCTCACAAAACCCCTCTCCATCTTGGATTCAAACAAGGCGTTCAAGTGGAGTTGTTCTCCTCAGGTCAAGAATTCTTCTCTAAAGGTTGTTTTATCTATCACAGAGGGACATAATGTGCAAGAGAAGGACAATGTAACTTGGATGAAACAAAACAAAGGTAATATAGAAGATGTCCAATCAAACAATCCTCCTCTTCACAATAAATTCAAGCAAATTGTGTTATAGCCATCATAATCATTAAGAAAACAATAAATCCACCCCTGGTCACAAAGATCCCATCTTTAGGCTCATCATTAAAAGAATGAGACTGCCATTTTGGTACATGCTAGGGTTTGCTCAGTTAGAACCCTATTAATCTAGACTTAGGTTTCCAACGTCAAATTTTGTAAAAGATTGGTGTATTCTTCAACTACTTGCGCTGAAGTGGCCGCCATTTGTGCTTCTTTAGATTGTGTGATGAAAAAAATGGCAAAACCAAAAAACTGAAAACCTAGAACCCTGTGAAAGAGCAAACCATTGGCCAGGAAATGCCAAATCGATCGCAGAAAAAAATATGAATTAAAACTCACAGCAACAACCCGTTATACGTCGTTCCAGCATACCATCAAAGAGAAAAAACAAGAGTCGAATTCACCACTCTCGCAGACAATCCTAGAAGTGTTTTCTGTCAAAGAAACCCATGTGTCAATCGAAAAATACCGACTTGCGAATCCATGTAGAAGATTGGAGCAGTTGATCCAACAATTGAATACTAGTGAGAACGCTCCTCCATTGTGTTGTATAATTTATAATCCATTTCTTCCATCGGGTCAACAAGAAGCAAAGAATATGAATATTCCTCACCCTATGTTCTGGATGCAATGCACTCTAGTTTTCACCATCTATCATCACCTCTACGATTAGGAAACGTGGGATTCGAGGCAAACGCCAAAGAGCATGAGCGTTTCCATTCCCAGCCTTCCTAAACTCAAACTAGGGGATTTACCTTTGTCATTCACAAGTATGGTACACAAAATGCAAAAGTATCTCCACCAAATGGACGGCCTCAACGATGTGTCGTGGGTTCTTGCGAATACCTTCTATGAACTGGAGGCTGAGATGATCAATTATATTATATCAAGAATGGGAATCTCATTTCGGTGCATGGTTGTTCTTAGTTGGATGGATTCCATTCTGTGCACCATGAACTAGTAATATAAAATCAGATCGTGCCAAGGGAATCTACATCAAACCCTAAGGGTTCAAGTGTTCAAGTGCTCTACAATTGGAGGATTTCAAAAGATAGAGAGAGGAAACGACCCTTGGGAGTTGCTTCATTTGCAGGAACAGATGGAATATTTCAAGCCCATTAAATGAGAGGCACGAGAGGAATGAAAATAGCTCTACTCCTAACGAAGCTCCAACATCATCTCCTCAGTCGTGCATGAGAGAGAGGGAAACCCTATCACCTGCGAACCGTCATGCACGTAGAGGGGCACAACCTAACGTAGATGGGTGCAAATAACAATGAGGAAGGAAGAGGGACATAGGGATAAAATTGTAGGCATAGGGTTGTTTTTGTACACGAGGGAGAACTGTGGAAGAACTTGACTCTTATACCACTATTACACTATTAGAATGCATGATGATGTAGATTGGCTTGGAATATATTTCATTAATATGATACATGTATAAATACATGAGTTATGACTTTTGAAAAATTTGACTCTGATACTACTATTAGAATGCATGAGGATGTAGATTGGCTTGGAATATATTTCATTAATATGATACATGTATAAATATATGAGTTATGACTTTTGGATTCATCTTCCAAGAGGTTTCTTAGAATCATGATGACAGTTCCTATTCACTTGACTATCCATGTATTATGTTTCAAGTAAATAATACAATAACCTTAATTGATTATGTTTCCAAAAGATAAAAATGCATAGTGTCTATGATCAAAATGTTTATCTTGAATGAATGTCAACAACACCTCAATAATTATATTGCTAAAGGAAAGACTTTGAGGAAGCATCTTATGCATACACTCTATCAAATTGGTTAAAAATATCAATAAGGATTTAGTCAAAAATATAAATAAGGATTTAGTCAAAATATAAATGAAAAATTATTTGTATTTTAATTCAAATTTAAGTATAGATATCTATGACATATTGTTTCATGACCATAACTCATTAGTTAAAAATTTCATGTACCAATTTTATGGAAAAGAAAAGTTTGTAGAACTTTTGATATTGGACAAACAGATAATCCATTGCAATATGAAAATACAAAATATTGATGGAGACAGGTACAAGACAAGATGGTAGAAAAGGGATTTCATTGACTTTTTGAATTCAAGAGTGTTTATGGTGAAATTTCTTTTGATACAATATATTATTTTAAAAAAATGATGTAAACATTTCATAGGATACATAATTTCCCAAAATTTTTGCATTGTAGTGATGCATAATGATTTTTTTGCATTGAAATGCATAGAAAAATATATGAAAAATTATACAATGTAAATAGTATGTAAATTAATGTGCTTGTGTCAATTGGATCTAGCCCAGGATATTGTTTAACAAAGCTTCAAGCTTTTACAAAATTGGTTTACCTTAGGTACTATCTCAAAATGAGGGGAAGAGCTTGATGGTTTTCCCGAGATCATGGAAAAAAACTTGCAATTAGCACTATCATTTGAAAAAGGAAATGTGAATGGATGTATTTTTGTTTATGAGTGGCTATGTTACATATTAAATATAGATAGAAACATGTGGTCTTTCAACACGACAACCATTTTAGGTAAAATATATCCACAAAACAAAGAACCAAATGTTTTTCACATTATTCAATATCAAACGAATGACACCCATTTTTACTTTGAACTATTCGAAGAAATAAGAACAAGTATAACATGTAGCCAAAACCACTGGAAGAAATAAGAACAAGTATAACATGCAACCAAAACTCTTTTCCAAGGTAACAAATACACATGAAAGAAACAAGAAACATGAAACCATGTTCATCATTACATGAACTCAATTTTTTTTTATCAAAATCAAGTTTCTTTAACAACAAAAACCTACCATATTATATACTATTTGACAATACAGGTATTCTAATAGAGGACTAACACCTTCAGTAACCACTCACACAACCAGATCAAAGATCAACACATCGATGATTTTACGTGGTAAAACTCCTGTGAGGAAACATCCATGGCCCCAACCAATGTGGCCACTTGGAGAAATTTATTAATGCAAAATAAAATATTACAGAAAGATTTACAAGAGAGTTTCTCACAAATGATCATCAAAAAATGATCTTCCATGCTCTTGAAGTATAGATCATGGACCAATCGAGTGTTAAGACATGAATCAATGAAGTCATTAATATCAAGGAGAATATGAGCCATCAGATCACTCTATGTTAAGAACATATTGTGACCATCATATTACCTAACTACAAATGCATACTAATGTATACTAAAGAAACACACTTTTTACCTAATGACACATTATACCAAGTTGATATTAACTAACTCCTAAGTGTCTAAATATCCTAACATACCCCTTAAGAAAAACTTGGGATAGGATTGAAGGAGCTATAAAGGTGACAAAACAAGAGAAGTAAGGATGCATTAGAACCTATCCCCCCTTAATGAAAATTTTTTGAGCTCCTAACATAGATTGAAGTTTGGAAAACTTCACTTCTGTAAGAGACTTTGTGAAAATGTCTACAACTTGATCTTCTATAGGGAAAAAGAGCACTTCAATAACTCAATCATAAATGATATGTCTGGTGAAGTGCATGTGTAGCTCGATGTGTTTTCTATGTTGACGTTGAAATGGGTCTTTGGAGAGTTTGATGGCACTTTGATTGTTGCACCAGAGGGTTTTCGGATGCTCCTACTCGAATTCAAACTCTAAAATAATGTGTTGAAGCCACAAGGGTTCTTGACTTACATTAACCATTTCTCAGTACTTTGTTTTTGTTGAAGAAAGAGCAATAACATGTTGTTTCTTACAATTTCAAGTGACAGGTCCCAAACCAAGGATGAAAACATAACCTGTAGTAGAATTTCGATCATCAAGGTCACTATCCCAATCCGAATTAGTGAAACTAACCAATAAAATAGTCCCCCATGAGTTGTAATGTATCCTGAACTTAATTGTAACCTTGAAATATCGAAGTATCATTTTAGTTGCTTTCTAATGGCTTTCGTGGGGTGTTTTCATATACTGGGAAACAATACCAACAATAAATAAAATTTTAGAAAGGGTATGAGTCAAATATAATATTCTACCAACTAATTGGCAATACAAAGTGACATCAACTTTGGCAGAAGTACCGGTGGCAACAATTTTGACTCCATACTGGAAGGGAGAAGGGGATGGTTTAGAGTCTTTCATGTGAAAGCGATGAAGAAGGTCACAATAATGCTTAGTATGGGAAAGAAAAAATCCTTCCTTGGTTTGCAAAACTTGAGGCCAAGAAAATAGTGCAAATAGTCTAAGTCGGTCATTTCAAATTTCTTTTTAAGGATGGATTTCACATGGGTTAAAATTTTTGGGTCACTACTAGTAAGGATAAGGTCATCGACATAAAAAAAAAGTATTATGAGATGGATTCCTACTTTCTTGGTATATACATTAGGGTCAAAATGAAATCTAAAAAAGTCAGTATCAAGAAGAAAGTTGTCCATTTTGGCATACCAAGCTCGAGGAGCTTAGGTGGAAAATGAGGTTGAATTCATTCTGAACATATCCAAGAGGTTGTTCCATGTAGATTTATTATTGAAAATCCCCATGCAAGAATATTGTAACGACCCCATCGTTATGACTACATGCGACACAACACAAAAGCAATTTTTTTTGTCAGACCGAACGACAACAACAACAACAATTAAACAACGCAACTTGACGACGAACACAACAAACGCAAATCAGGTAATAGTAAACAACAATTCAGACACTAGCACATCAGACAACTGAACGATCAAGCGATAATCAATAGATAGATAAAAACAACTACCCGCCCGACATAAGAAAGACAATGCCTACACGCTAAGGGTCAACATCAACAAACCTGACACCCAGATTCGACAACCAGTAACTAGATACCTTTACGGTGCGCAAAACCAAGCGCATCAAGGCGTTAGAAAACCAAGTACCAACATCAATTATAACGAACAATGCCCACATCGGGAAGCACAGACTCCGACCAAGTTATCATTCGCCTCTATCCATCAGGACGTGCAATGATCCCCTCATCAGGAATTATGTTGTCACAAGGCGATAGGCGCGACAGTAACCATAACACAAAACCACCTATCTAGAACATTAACCCATGAAAATCCAACGCGCTAGGATACCAAACTAACTGTCAGAATACAAGAAGACTAAACCCATGCACCCAAGCAACAAGTTGACAAGACGTAAGGTGACATCACTCAAAATGAACTTTTGCAGCTAACTAAAGGATTTCTTGATTTCTTACGAGGATTTTCTTAGGTGGGTCCCTTTTATGGCGTAACGTCCTAGGTGGATTTTAATAACAATTTTACCATCAAAAATACTATTCAAGCACATAGTAACCGACCAATCTAAAATTAAAAACACAACAATCTTTAAGTAACGATATACCCTTCCATTTAAAATGGGGTTTTATTAATTCACTTAATCAACCGCTTTTTACCTTTCTAATTCAACACTAAACAAGGAAGCCATAAACCCTAGAATGTAAAGCTTTTGATGAATTTATCATTTAATCATAAATTAAGACTAGACATTAATCAATAAGTATTCCCAATCTTTGCTCAAGGAATAATTTTTCCTAACTTCTAAGTTAAATATACACCACCCATTATGACATTATGAAGTATAGATTATCTACTAAATAATGAATCATCATTAATGGTCAGCACACATAGACTGCATTTATAATTTATAATTGCAGTCAAGAACACATTCAAGGTTATACACTAAGTGTATAACCTTGCTAACTAATATTGATATCTGATAATGATATCACTATTAATAATGATATCTAATAATAAAATAAATGTTAATCGTTGTCATAAAAAGAAATAGTTGTATAAGAGGTGGCAGTGTAGATATAAAATAGGAAATATAAAAATTGTTTCTTGTAAACATCTACTTCACACGTTATATAATGAATCTCTGTCACACGTCATGTATTAATTCTTTGTCACACATTAACCATAAAATCGCCTTCACTAAATCGCTATACCTATTGCTATTAAATTACAGTTGTCCAGCCTATTCTGGAATCGCTAATTATCATTGATTAACTGTCTAACAATTGATGTTGGTGTATATTGATGTTGTCTAATAATTAATGTCTATAAAATGAAACCAAAAAAATGTTTTCTATAAGGGATTCACAACCATTAAAATGCAGGTATCAACAGTGAAAATTGCAGGGAGATTAGCAGTGATATGCGCGGTGATATGGGTAAATTCGAAGTGGTAATGCAATGATGTGGCAGTGATATTGTAGTCAATATAAGGAAATTATAAATTCATTGTCCTTGATACATCTAAATGTTAAACTATTGATAATATATTGGTACGTCTATTGACATCGTTGGATAAAATCGCTGAAACAAATTTTCATGGGAATAAATAGCTGGAATAGATTATCACTGGAATATTTGTTGTGTATATATCAGTCCAAGTGTCCCAATTAATTTGCAAAGATGAGTTGTGTAGAGATTCACGAATGTGTAGATTAGTTTTATAGATATTCGCTATGTAAAGAGTGAAATCCCTGTGAAAAAGGTGAAGTCGCTGTGTAAAGGTGAATTTGCTGTGTAAAATTGAAATTGCTATGTAAATTCACATGACAATGTTGTATATATAAAAAAGGAATGAAATCACTATCCAATGATTTAAGGAATAATGTTGTCAAGACAAAATGCAAATGTAAACTCTGGATATATGATACACAAGTCTTAATTCGTTGTCACTAATATCTGATATTGCTGTGTAATTACAATAGCTATACTAATTTCACAGTGTATAAATCTAAATCACAGAGTAATAGATGGTATTGTTGGCCCAATTATGGTTGTAATCACAGAGAAAATAATACAGAGGTTGTTGCTAGTTATATGCATGGATTCACTACAACATTAATCATTGTCAACATAGATCTAAAAACCCACTCACACACAGTCATTTATTAGATAAAAACGCAATTACCACTAAAATGTAGTCATTAGATAAAAACATTGTCACCAGTTAAAACAAAGTCACATGGTCATAAAACATAGTCATATAGTCACAATGCGATTACAAAAAGGAATATAAAATCATAAACACAGTCATTCCCATAAAAACGAGTTTGCAATTATAAAATGTTGTCATAATGCAATTATAAAAGGTTGTCATAATGCAATTATAAAAAGGAATTCACACTTATAAACGCAATCATTCAAGGTGTGAATTCACTGCTATTAAAAGGGTAATTTCTCTATCATTCCCAGGTTAAAAGAAATGTAGGCGATGACTCCAAGAAGAACAATGAAGGCAGTAGAAGATCACAACAAGAAACAATCAAACGTAGGAGTTAATCATGCACAAGGAAGCACAAGACCAATCATTCAGCCATGAATCAATCAACGCAGAGATAGTAAGGGTAGATGGTTGGGAAAAAATTGTCCTTCGCTCATCATCCACGCACAAAAAAGCAGGGCATTAGAATCTATAGGTCTATTAACACCGAAATGACAACTGTCAATTCGGCTCCTGGCCAACTGCTCAAGCATGGACTGATGATTTAGGGATAAGGACGGAAGATAAATCACAGTCTCTTCATAATACTCAATAAAACAAAACATGACAGTGATAGCAATCAGGGATTGGGTTGCCAAGGAAATCAATTCAAAAGCAGCGAGAGTAAAGCTATGATGACTTTAATTTCTCGATTAAAAATGCTTAGTAAAACACATTTCTTTACACAATAGAAGTACAGTAATGAAAGTGCAAGAAAAATAAATATCTACCACTCAAATAAACACATGTGTACCATAGCCCAAGGTGACAACTCTGAGTCGTTTTCCTGCTCGCGCTTCATCCAGTTCCCGCTTTCCGACCGATGTGAATCCATCGGTACCTCCCAGCCAATGCTAGGGGTACTCTTCTTCACCTCGAGCCCCTTGAGCCATGAAGGGTCCACGCACATTAAACCAAAGAAAAACTAGCACACAACTTGCCTCGCAAGGTCGAGCTACCACTCGTTACCGAGCTGGGTATCCCAACTTCCACAAGATAAGTTAGTCAAGACAAAAATTCTACAGTGTAACGTTATGCATAAAGATCTCATCTATAATCCTCCTCCTCCATCCTTTTTATAGATTTTTTAAGTGGTTTCTTTCCCAAGTTCCCATTTAATTTCTTTTTCATTAAATTAATCAGAAAAACCTCCCCCGTACACATGTCACCCATCCCCCTAGTTGCACCAGAAATTAATTTCATTAATTATTTAATTATTCATATTTCCCTCACGCACCTAAAAGCATTCCTAAAAATGCTCCTTGGTGTCCCCAAATTCTCTTACACATTTTAAATGACTTACGCCTTTACTAAATTCCTAGTTGAGTTCATAATTAGAAATTTCTTAAAGGCAAGATTCCTTACTAAGTTAGTCATTCAGCTTTTTCCTTATGTTTCCCTTTTTCTTTATGTTTCCCCTTTTTCCCTTAGTTTCCTATTTCTTTTAAGTTTCCCTCTTTTCCCTTTTTATCTAAAACTCAAATTAGCAAGTGTAGAAAAACCACCTTTTACCCCTTTTTCTTTTTAATTAATAAATTTTAATTAGCATATGAAAAAAAAACATCATNCCCTTAGTTTCCTATTTCTTTTAAGTTTCCCTCTTTTCCCTTTTTATCTAAAACTCAAATTAGCAAGTGTAGAAAAACCACCTTTTACCCCTTTTTCTTTTTAATTAATAAATTTTAATTAGCATATGAAAAAAAAACATCATTTCCCTTTTAAAATTTTAATGCCCCAAAGTAATTTTATTTTAATAAATTAATTGAATTTCTTACCCCCTTCTCGTCACATGTTTAATTATGATTATTATTATTATTTACCACAAGTGTCACTTAGACATAGATTTTTAATTTCACTAGGTTGGGCGACATTTTTATTAGGGAAAAATTGTTTTTAAAACTTACTTGACACATCATTCGTTCTAAGGTTGTCTAGGTTTATTCACTTACCAGTTAAAAATGTGACGTTCCCTTTAGGACGCACTACGTGCTCCAAGGGTGCCATTTGCCACTTTCTATTTTCCTTGCACGATGTGCCCTTCAGGATGCACTACGTTCTCCAAGGGTGCCACTCGCCTCTTTCTGTTTTCCTGGTGCGACGTGCCCTTCAGGCCGCACTACATGCTCCAAGGGTGCCACTCGCCTCTTGACTAGCTTGGTAGACATCAAAAACCCCTGGAGTCAATACTCCGCTAGGTGATCTTGTGAGAGACTAAGGGCCTCTAAGGAATAAGGCCCCAACCTTATTGCGTGCCCTTTAGAATCATCGTGAGAGACTGTCACAATTTTCCCTCACGACATCGTGGGTCTTCTCGAACTAGGTAATAGTTAACCTACAGTTCGAGCCACGATGAGAGTGCTAATAGGCTGTGGAAGGGTTGTTGTCCACGCCTCTCCTTCAAGTTTTTGGTTGTCCCGTGTGACCCCTCTACTCCATATGTGAGTTTGGTCGACAAGCTATCGTCAACCTGCATCATCAACAAATCATGTTAGCAATAATAATCAATAATCATATCATCTAATCAGATATACATATGTCATATCAATAATAATCAAAACCCAATAGTCCACTCCCTGACTCGATCCGGAGTCCAAGGGGTTTCATCGATGCCTCTGCATCCTCAAGGTCCAAAGTCCTGCACGCTTAAGAGAATCCAGTCAATAGCACCTTTCTATGAATACAACAAATTAACATATCATCAATCCATAATGTCTCATAATCATAATCGAACGACCAATAATATAATAATTTGGATCACTTGCAAGCAAGTGTTCTCAAAGAATAAGTTTGCTTAGTGCACACAAGAGCGGGATGTTACAAAGATGTATTTGAAATCCATTTGATGGACCTCCCATTTATGTGAGGCTAGAAGGGCTAGAAGAAGGTGGATGGAATTCATTTTAGATAGATGGAAAAAGGTTTCATTATAGTCAATTCCGTCAACTTGGGAGAACCCTTTGGAAACTAATCAGGCCTTATGCCTTTCAACTCTCCATCTGATGCATAGTTAGTTCTATACACCCATTTACATCTAACAAGTTTTCTTCCTTTCAGAAGAGGAACAAGATCCCAAGTATCGATCGCCATTAAAGAGTGATACCCTTTATTCATTGTTGTGTTCCAATCTAGATGACCTGAAGCTTCTGTGAATGTTTCTAGATCATGAGTCTCTGGAACTTGAGCCAAAAGGGAAGAGGCTCGCTAGAAATATGAATGTTTCTGACATTGATATGAAGGATCACCATCAAGATCACCAGTTGTTTCTCAAGTTGAACAGATCCTTCTGGGAAGTTGTGGTGCTGGTGTAGGTTCATGACTCATTTGGAGGAAGGTGAGTAGGGGAGGTGAATTTTTATCCTCACTATCATCATCTAGAGAAGTATAAACCCTAATAGGAATAGAATATGGAACAAACACCAAAGATGGCTCACATGATGAAGAAGGCACAAACACCTAATTAGGCTCGTAGGCTAAGAGATTTTCATCAAATTTAACATGTCTTCTAATAATAATTTCATTAGAATGAGGTTGAAGAAGTCTATTACCTTTTACATCTTCAAAATATCCAACAAAAATACTCTTCTCACTTTTAGGTTGTAAATATTTCCTTTTCTCATCAGGAATGTGAGCCAATGCTACACTTCCAAATACACAAAAGTGGCTTACATTTGGATTAACTTTATTCCATGCTTCTTCTGGTGTTATATTTTTTAGAGCCTTTGTGGGAGTGCGATTTACTGTGTAATTTTCACAGTTAATGGCCTCCGCCCAATAATTAAGACTTAATCCCTTAGAGTGGATCATACAATTATCTATTTCTCTTAATGTACACTTTTTTCTCTCAACAACACCATTTTTTGTGGTGTATATGGAACAATGTGTTGCAATTGGATTCCCTATGAAGTGCACTAACTTGTAAAATGATTTATTCTCCTCCATTATATGTTCTTAAAATTTGAATTTGAAGTCTAGATTGTTTTTCTACAAGGGATTTATAGAAAAAAAACTTATCAAACACTTCACTCTTAGTTCTTAAGAAATAATCCCAAGTACGTCTGGAGAGGTCATCAATGAAATTTAAGAAATAATTACACAAAAAAAGAAGGAGAAGAAAGAAGACCACACAAGTCATTGAAAACAAGCTACAAAGGGGACGAGGTGTGCCAATAGGCATGTTTGTAAAAAATTTCCCGATGATGTTTATCGAGAACATAACTGGCACAAACACCATCTCTACAAGAAACAAGAGGAATACTAGTCACCATATATTGATTACATAGTTGCTACAATGAGTGATAGTTTATATGACCAAACCGTTCATGCCAAATGTTTCTCAAGTAATTTTTATCGACAACAAACAATGATGGAAAAGATGATGACCCAAAGTTATCAAACTTGTAAAACCTAGTGATATCATCAACAATTCCAGATGCGAGGACATGCTCAGGATATCTTAAATCCCTAATTACAACTTGGTGAGGTGAAAACTCTACGATTTTACCTTCATATGAATGAGTGATATGATATACTGATAAAAGGTTGCAAGAAAGACTTGGAACACATAATACATCATTGAAATGACCATTATCTACCTGGACTATTTTAGACCCTGCAACACTAAGTTATCTATCATCATAAACACATATTTTCTTGGTGGTACATTCATTTAGAGAAAAAAATATGGATTTATCCTTCGCCATATGATAAGATGCTCTATAATCAATAAGCCACTCATTAGAAGAAGAAATAGAAGTTTCATTTAAGGAGAAACCATAAGCAGGAAGTGCATGTCCATGAGAAGAAGAAAAATAAGAAGAAGAATAAATAATGATGTTGTGTTTCTTCATCGCTGCTTTTGAGGATTCCATATTTTTAAAACATTTAGATTCCACATGACCGTCTTTCCCACAAAAGTTGCAATGTCTTTCAATTTTCTTACTTTTTGGTTTTACTCCTTTTTCACCATTAGGAGAAGAAGATGGCGAAGAGGGCTTGGGACCCTTGTTTTGCTTGTTGTTGTGGCAAGGATGTTGCTTCTTGGGAATCTTGTATTTATCTTTCTACTGGGCCACTAAGGCTTTGTTGTATGTACCTACAATATTGATCAATCTAAGTTGCACAAACTTATCTTTCTCTCAAATTAGAGAACCACAAAAGGACTCAAGAGAGGGTTCTTTATAAGCATTCCCTAGAGCTTCTCTAGTGGCATAAAAGGTAGATACAAAAATAGAATATGCACTGTTGTATCCTTTTCATCACCTAAATGAGAAAAAGAAGGACACTTACAAGTCCAATTGGGTTAGCTAGAAAGGACAGAAATGAGTGCAAGAGTTAGAAACATCAAGCACAATAAGCAAATAAACAACTAGTCTAAAACAATTAAAGAAACTAAACTAATGTGCATAAAGGAAATAAAACAAAAGAAAGATCGATATTCATGCCACCAATGGATAGATTGTATTAGTGGGAAAACACCGAAGAGAAAGGGAGACTTATGGGTCCTATCTTCCTCCAAGGGAGGGCTCTTGAACCCCCATTGATTGAGTTCTTCTTACAAATAACAAACTAAAAGGAAATGGTGAAAAAATCCAAAGCTTATTCACTCAAGAGGTGATGTGAATGGCTCAATGAAATGATGCTTATATGCTCCAATGAGGAAAGAGGTTCCTTGCAGGAGAATAGAGGCATCATAACAATACAAATAGATTCTTGGAAATATAGTGCACCCATGGCCTCTTTTTATAGAAAAGATTTGAGGCATTATTCAACCAGTCTTTAGTGTGAACAAGGGGCTCTTTAGGGCACCCTTAGGTCTTTGACTAGCTCCCCACTCGAATTCAGCTTGGATTTGGGTGTCAAATCAACTTGGGAGATAAACCAGAAGTGGGTGGAAGGCCAACCAAAATCATAAATGCATCGTTCTAAGGTGTGCGCAGATTTTTGCGTCCACAGTCGTGCATCGGGCGCATGTGTGCTTTTTCGACATTTTCGACTGGCGCATGTGCATGCGCTTCCTTTGTATTCTGAGCGCATGCTGATTTTATAACCATTTGTATAGTTTTGTGCCCTTTGGAAATGCATTTTTTGTACCATGGATGAACTAATAGGTGTTTGGAGATGATGGATTCTTGTAACCATTTGCGGAAGAAATTTCAGTGATAACAGATGCCCCCTGATGTGTGAGGTTAGGAGCATACATATAGCCAAAATAAATCAATGGTTATTCTACTGAGAGTACTTTTGTAAGAAAGAGTGTTGAGGGGAGTTGCAAGAGAGACCCACTGGAGGGAGAGGGGAACTTGTAGGACCCAAACCCTTCACAAGGTGTGGAAAAAATAAAACTATGTACAAACGAGGCGGGCATGCCCCATGATCGTGTCATGTAACTCAAAAAATGTATGAGACGGTGACTGAAACTATGTGTTGGTGTAGATGAATACAACGCCCTTGGGGGCGATTTGATAATGGCAGAGGACAATTCTGATGGTGAAAAAACTCTAAAAAGAGGCGATGACACCTATGAGAAGTGTCGAGGAGTCACAGGCATTGATGGCCCAAAAATTTTAAGAGGTCTCCGGAAAATATAAAAACATCTGCAATAGTCACAACGTAAGACCCACCGCAACATGAGAAAGTGTTGAAGTCGAATGTCGTGGGGGTCAATGACAATAGAGATCAATGATGATTATCTCTATGCCATCTGAGACTCCTCATTGTGGAGGTAATGAGAGTCAAGATAATGTCGCCCTTTTGGGAATTGTGCTGATGTCGACCGAAAGGGAGACATGACTCCAAGAAGCGAAGGGCTTCATGAAATATACTGGAGAAGATCAAGAACTGATGAGGAACATGGACGAAGTCAAGAAGTGGTGAGACTCAAGACTGCCCTTGATTGTTGATATATGTAAAGGATGAGTGGCATCAACCCATGAAACTGAATCTAGCGTCAAGGGGACGACTAGGATTGGGTAAATTGTGCCAGAGGCATGAAAAGATGGAAAAACACAGAGATCAAAGGTGTATGGACTGCAATATACTTGGGGTTTATGGATGATGTCAAAAAGGGTAGGAGGTGAAAAATTCCCCAACCAAGGGCAATAGGGATTGCTTTGCCGGAAAAGGAAGGTCGCTAAAGGAGACAATAGAAAGATATGTAAATGCGGGAAACAAGGGTTTTGTACAATTACCAAAGGAATAAAGAATAAGTTGGGATAACTGTGCAGATACAAAAATGGGTTCCCCAGTGCAAGATGGCTTGTCCAGTGAGGGAGAAAGTTTCTTGGAAAACAGGTGGAGGGTGGGGGCCCCGTAGGTGGGTTTCTGTATTAGGGAAATGAATGGAGGACAATCTGTAGATGGGAAAACTGAGGGTGGTTGAAATGGAGGTTTAATGATACTACGGAGGCACAACCAAATGGGAACCATAATGAGAGTACCTGGGAGTCCATTGTGGGGAAGATAGAAAAATGAGGAGAAAGAGCCTACAGCTGATTCTCGGGAATGCGAAGACTATTGGGACTCCGCACCCTAGGGGGGTGAAAACAACATAAGTGTCAAAGTGCCAGAGGAGACTATAATTGGGACAACTCATGTGGGAGAGAGTGCTACTGGTTGACAGTACTGAAAATGCAGCGAAGGTGTGAGTACTACAGAGCCGGATGGGGGGGATCCTAGAGGAAAAGATCGGATGGTATGACTGGGAGATGAAATTGATATTCAAGGGGAATGATTACATGCTAGTGTCGATGATATACTTGAAGGAGCTATGCGAATGTATGATGACCAAGCACCTGCACACATAAAAAGTGAATACCCGACGTGAACAATATCTGAAGATAAAGAACATATAACAATTATTCAAGAATTGTGAATATAAGCATGCGTACCTGGGTAGGATGTGATAAAAAAAGCATCCTTCGAGTCCGAGGATGGATGGTGACCTGGGGGATGTGACTGTGTAGGGGGGCGGGATCCTGATCCCGTGGCTGAAGATGGATCAGAAAACGGACTATTGGAGCTCCTGTAATTGATCCTGGAAGTTTGGAAAAGGGACTATATATAGTTGTAGGGCCCACAATGCCACCTCATTTGTTCTTGATGTCTTAGTGAGTGGATGAGAGGTTTCAGAGGAGATTTGGAGATTCCGGGAGATCGATCCAGCCGATTCAGGATTAGCGAGTGGAAGGTTAGTGGTCATATCCTCTTACATAGTAATTAGGATACCTTTTTTGGGCAGGGATATATAGATGGTCGTACAGGGGGATTTGTTTAGGGTGGGCCCTCTCTTCTTCCTTCTGCCCCCAGCTGCTGCAACGATGGTGCTTGCGAGTGGGGGTGAGGGTGGTACGGTGGGAGTGAGAACTAGTATATTCATTAGCATGCCTTCGGTTTTGGGGGGAAGGGATGGTTGAGGGACCATCTCAGGTGGATGTAGATACCATACTGGAATTTCCAGCACCATATTGGGAAGGGTAAGCATTGTGGCTACCTGCAAATCTTGTATGCTGGTAGGGGGTAAAAGAAGGGGATTTGAGTAATGGCTTGGGGGACTGTCTCCCAAACTAGAATGTGGCCTTCGGGGAGGGTGAAATCGGGAACATGTGTAGCTGGAGAGTTCTCAGGGGATTAATGAGGGAGGAGCTCTGCGACTAGTAGGACGTCAGATAGTAAGGAAGCTTTTGTGGGAGGAAGGGTATCTCCAGTTTCTGTTCCATTGGATGAGCTGATACAAACTTGTGCTAAGGGATGTATGAGCGACGATTCTCCATGGTATGTCCCTAGCAAGGATGGGTCTTTGAAAATTCTGGGACCCATATCAATGAGTGGGTAGGCATCGAGATTAGTGTGGAAAAAGGGTAAGATGTTATCGATGTTGGAGGAAGGGTTGGGTTCGTAATGTGACACTTGGTCGATCGTGACGATCTTCCCGTTGTGGGGGAACATCATTGTGCGGAACACAGAAGAGGCCACAACCTTCATAGTGTACATGTAGCTACTTCCGAACAAGATGTTGTAATTGAGCGGAGCGTCAATAACTCCAATGTCAATGAGGATAGTCTTGCCCCTGAGTTCAATGGAGATGTTTTGAAAGAGCTCTTCAGGAGAGGATGGTCGTCCATCATAATCTCTTAGAGTGATGGTGCATGGTATAGTCTCAGGGGAGCCAAGTTTCTTCCATACGGTTTTGGACATGATGCATGTGGATGCACCTTCATCAATGATGCAACGATGAACTGTGATGTTTTGAATTTTAACCGGTATTTGGAACGAGACCAGAGTGGGGAGACAGGGTTCCCCACTATCAATATAAAAGGTGATGAGACAAGTGTCAGTAGGATCGACTACCCCCAGGGTGGAAAGTAATGATTTTCGTTGAGTAGGAGAGGTTTGAAGGACTTCTAAAACTGACATGGCAGTAGGAGATTGTGCCAAGTCATCCATCAGACTATAAGTGTGTGCCGCCCTAGCATGAGGGTTGTTGACATTTCATCGTAATGGGATGCGAGGAATACAAAGGGGTGTTTCAGTATTAGGGCGTGGAATCATCAAAGGTGGTCCAATTGTGACTGGGGATACTTTTGAGGTTGTGGGAGAAGAGTTAGGGGATGCGTTATATTGACGACTACGTGATTGTATAAGAACTTATTCCTCTCTAGTGAGGAGGATAGTGCGATCTACAGGAGTGCCTGGGTTTGGATATTGTCCCATCTGTGGTGGGGTAGGATGCATCTCTTGTTGGGTGTTCATCACCCCTTGGTGTGGAATGGTGTTTTGTAGCATGGTTGGGGGTGGTTGTTGCACATATTGTTGTGGGGCCTGTTGAGGGGCAGGCGGTGCTGGGGGACGTGGTCCATTTCTGGATTCTTTCATCCATTTAAAGTAAGCAATTTGAGGGAAATGGTGAGTATAATGACCATACTCACTACAAAGGGCACAAGGGAAGTTTGTCCGAAGATTGTTGTTATTCTTCCCTTGGCCTTTTTTTATTATTGTCCCCTTGGGGGTTCTGGTTCCCTTGATTTTGGTTGCCCCCGACATGTTGGTTCTATTGGGGGTGATTCCCGCTTGGTCCTGGATTATTATTCTTTCGGTTTTTTCCTTTGTTTTTTTCATTATTCGACTGATGGGTTGGATATGCTGTATTCAGGTGTTCAAAATTTTGATATTGTTGAATGGGAGAGGGATAAACAAAATTAACCCCAACGTGTGGGTGTCCTTGTGGTGGAGCCATGGGCTGTGGAGGGACGGGAAATGGAAAGTACATATTATTTTGTGCCAATTATCCATAGGGTACATAGGAAGGCGTAGCACTTTCACTAGTGCTTAGGGTGTAAGCTGATGTAGAGGGGGTACCAAAACTTGGTTGGACAACTGGGCGTATTGTGGGTGTCAGTGGGGGTCCACTTATGGGTGAAGGAAGGACAACAGAGTATGGTTTTTAATAAGGGGGAGGAGGATAGTAAGGGGGTCCTCCACATACCAACAAACATTGCGGTGGTCCAAACATAGGTGGTTGTTGGGGGTGTGGATTATGGTGTGTTATGGTACCAATCAATCCATCCACGGAGTGAGACATCCCAGGTTTGTCCTGGCTGAATGGCATGGGTCTCGAGGTTTTAGGTAGTACCGTATATAAGTATCCTGACTATGAATAAATGACTTCAAACTATTGAGCCTTGCCGATGGCTTCTTCTTCAGACTGGGGGAAGGTGGCGGCCACATCCTTGGCAAGGAGGGAAACAAGTGATTTGAGAAACCAATTTAGGCATTGTTTCTTGGTGGCTTAATCTTTGCATAGACTACATCGTTGATGCCATTTGTGAATGTGGTCAGCTATGTGTGTGGCGGAGGTTTGTTTAAACTCTGAGAGTTCGAGACCATTGTCATGACAAATTGGTAGTTGAAATAAGGTCAAAAATGCTTTGGCGAAAGATTCAAAGGTCACATGGGACCCATATTTTTCTTCTACATACCACTTGGCTAATGGGCCAGTGAGTGTGCATTGGAATAACCTCAATCGGACAGATTCATCCATGATGTTGTTTGAATAAGTGGAAGGTCATGATATGGTTGGTCGGGTCGTCTCCCATTTTTCCTTCAAACTTGGGGATGTCTGAAGTTAGTTTGGTAGACATTGTAGGCCATGTGGGGTTGTGCAAAATAGTATCATTGGTGAGCTTAGTCAGATCCAATATGTTGAGGGAAGCCAAGTAAGGCATTTGGGGTGGCGGTGGAGGATTAGTTCCATCCATGGTGTGAGTGTTTTGTGTACCTAACTTGTGAGGAGGGTTAGGTGGGGTGGTACTTACTCCTTGGGAAGAAGTGTGCCCCCTGCTTCCTTGTAAAGGAAAGCTAGTGGATAATTGACCTTGGGAAGTGGACCCAAGTAAAGTGGAACCAAGAAAATTTGATCCAAAGTAGTAGCACTCATGGGGTGTGAGAGGGTTGAGCCGATGAGTTCGCAAGACTAGGAACTCCTCCTCGAATGGGAGGGATATTTTGCAAGCGTCTGGAATGGCGGGGGTTCTGTGGGTCCCCTATGATGTCTGACTAACAAAATGAATGTGTGCAATTGGTGATGAGAGTAATAAATGAACAAGATACTTTGTATTACTTGGACCTTCACAATATATTTCGCAATCATTTTGTAATCACAAGAGCATCATACATAAATCAATTGACAAAGAAGCATATATGCGGATAGGGGGATTTTGTCCGCGTGGGAGAACAAAGAAAGAAAATTCTTGTGTCCTAAAAATATGTGACATCTTTCCTCTCAAATACAAATGGACCTTCCAATAACGCTCAGCAATGGGGTCTGAAGCCACTGGAAGAGGAACTAGTGAAGGATGAAATAATTAGTTATAATGAGGGGTGGAGGGTGCATATCCCGAAAGAGCTGGCGATATTTCCCAATAGCCACACAAAATCCGATCAAGGTGCAATTGCAGCCCACAATTGCCACCTAGGTCGATGTCCTAAAATTTGGTCACTAAGTACCTTGATCAAAGTGCGACATTTAGATTTTCGGCCTCAAAAATGGGTCACGGGCTGGATCTCGTCCAAGAGGTGGTCAAGGGGGGATGCATAGAACAACTAGACCTCGGCCTTCGACCCTTCACGGGTATCTCCCTACCTTATGGTGTTAATAACACTTGGCTTAGAGGATTTTAAAGTTCCCTATTTGACAAATTCTACGATTTGAAGATGTGAGAACCAAATAACAAGGATTTATTTGGATTCCTATCCCCGAAATCCTACCTAGACTAAAAAAATTCTTTTGGCACCTCCTGTGGAGGAAAACTTAGTGAGTTTTTAGAAAAAAAATTAGATGTGGTTTGTTTGAGAGATTGGGGGTGTGAACCAATCTCATTGAAATTAAGTGGGAGTGGATAGTCTCGTCAAGAAAAGGGTGGGGCATTTTAAAATCCCTTTTTAGAAAACCTACTTCAACCTCCACGATTCTAGATGAAACTATGTGAGCAAGTAGTGACTTTTTGTGTGAACAAGTGAAAGTGTTCCAAATTTTTAATAAGTTAGGTGTCACCTTACTACATGTGGACTTCGTGTGGTCTTTACAATTCTTGATTACCTAATTTACTAAATTCCATCGGTACAACCTTGCGTAATTTTAAATTCCCTAGAGAACTAGCATGTGGACACATGGGTCCTTACCAATCCTTTAACTCCCTAGTGTGATTTAATCTAAGAAATCTTCAAAAACTATCCTAGATTTTGGACATGTGGGCATGTATGGGCCCGTTACAAAACCTTTAAACTTTCTTAGTGATGTAATATAAGAAAGTAGATTCAAAACTATCCTATCTTTGTAGCATGTGGGCATGTATGGGCCCTTACAAATTTAAGACATGTTTGAAAAGAAACTAAGAGGAGTCTCGATGGGGTTGTTGTCCTCTCCTAAAGATTTTGTCTTTTAAGGGAGATGAAATTTCCCCTCAATCGCTTTTCTGATTCTCAAGATCACTCTATGGTGTGAGAGAAGAACATACTCAATAATTGACGTTCAATTTATGGTCCCAATGAAGGTGATTATATATGTGATATAGAATGATTCCAACTTAACTTTAATCAAAGTAAGCCATCCATGTGGCAAAATGAAAGAAAAAAGAGGATAAATATGCATTTTTAACCCCCTAAGTGTCTATGTTTTGACTAACCCTTCATGTGGAGAGGGAATCTAAGTGTGGTGCATATTACAATTTGCATAGAATCAAGCTTAAGAAGGCTATGGGCCTTCAACAGATCACAAAAACCCTTACAATGTGTGAATTTCTGGACATATGTGTGGGTCGCAAAGTAGACAGAGGCGCATTTGGCACCAATGCACAAATAAAAAATGACCTTTTGACGTAGGTGCACAAAATTCGCTAAGAAACATAGTGAGTTTGGCACACGTGCTCGGAAGACGTGCCTGTGGGTTAAAAACCCGTGCACTTTCTGTTACACGTTCGGGAAGAAAATTTTGGATGAAATTCTCTTATCTCAGCTCTGAATTTAGCTTTTTGTAGGCAGGCTTGGGCCGGTTATGGTTCCTGCAAGTTAAATAAACCAAAAATAAGTGCTCAAATAACCCAAATGGAGAGGAAATTGATACCTATCCCTAGTGGAGTCGCCAATCTGTTGTATCATTTTCGTCACCTAAATGAGAAAAATAAGGACACTTACAAGTCCAGTTGGGTTAGCTAGATAGGACTGAAATGAGTGCAAGAGTTAGAAACATCAAGCACAATAAGAAAGTAAACAACTAATCTAAAACAATTAAAGAAACTAAACTAATGTGTAGTAAGGAAATAAAACAAAAGAAATATCGATATCCATGCCACCAATGGATAGATTGTATTAGTGGGAAAACACCAAAGAGAAAGGGAGACTTATGGGTCCCCTCTTCCTCCAAGGGAGGGATCTTGAACCCCCATTGATTGAGCTCTTCTTACAAATATCAAACTAAAAGGAAATGGTGAAGAAATCCAAAGCTCATTCACTCAAGAGGTGATATGAATGGCTCAATGAAATGATGCTTATATGCTCCAATGAGGAAAGAAGTTATTTGCAGGAGAATAGAGGCAGAATAACAATACAAATAGATTCTTGGAAATATAGTGCACCCATGGCCTCTTTTTATAGCAAATATTTGAGGCATTATTCAACCAATTTTTAGTGTAAACAAGGGGCTCTTTAGGGAACCCTTAGGTCTTTGACCACCCCCCCACTCGGATTCAGCTTGGATTTGGGTGTCAAATCAACTTGGGAGATGAACCAGAAGTGGGTGGAAGGCCGACCAAAATCATAAATGCGTCGTTCTAAGGTGTGTGCGGCTTTTTGCATCCACAGTCGAGCATCGGGCGCATGTGCATTTTTCCGGCATTTTCGACTGGCGCACATGCGCACGCTTCCTTTGTAGTCTGAGTGCATGCTGATTTTATAACCAATTGTATAGTTTTGTGCCCTTTGGAAATACATTTTTTTGGACCATGGATGAACTAATAGGTATTTGGAGATGCTAGATTCCTGTAACCATTTGCGACCGAAATTTCAGTGATAACATGCACTACAAAGCTTAGAAAGAATAACATATATGCATCGATCTTCCTTTAGATCTAGTTCGCAGTCTATACACAAAAGTCTAAGTGTTTTGAACTTAAATAAGTAATATTCAATGTAATGAAAATCATTTGGACTTAAATTCATTAACTGATTTTCCAATTAGTGGGTTTGAATAATATTGTGTTTACCAAACACAACTTCAAGCTTTTCCCAAGATTTATTTGGGTCTTCAACTCCTTGAAGGTGAAACATTAAATCACGAGAGATGGAAATTTTGATTATTCAATGTGCTTCGTCATTCGTATTACCCCATTTGACATACTTTTCATCATTAGTGGGTTCTTGTTATTTTCCTAAGATAATATGGTACAATCCTTTACTTCTTAATACATCCTCCATATGTGATTTCCATGAGAAGTAGTTGGTACTGGTCAAAAAAATATCAGTGGGAGAATCCATATTAAATATGTAGAGAAAATGGATTTAAAAACTAAAACTGATGGTTTGGATGGAAATCTCTTGAAAAAATAGGTTCTTTAAAAAACCGACACTGAAAATGGATTTTGGATGTGAAAGTTATGCCCTTTTGAAAAAAGGCATAAACGATAACCAAAGAGCCGTGTGGCAAGTAGAAGTTGGTCCATGTGGTGATGCTCCTTCTAACAATGCCTATAATCTCACTTTTAAATAAGTTACTTATGAAGTTACCCACTTTTATAGAATAAGCAAGAATCACTTTTACAATGAAGTTACTTTGTAAATGAAAGTTGTATGCAAAAAATAAATTAAAATAAAATATTAAAGTTATTTAATAAGTTTATTTGATAGTGATTCATTTTTATAATTAAGTGAAATGCATTTTACAATGAATGCATGAACTTAAAAAAAAAGGGTAACAAAAAATGGACTTGGACTCAAGACTTATTACTAAGTAAAGTAACTTTCAACCAAGTGAGCTAGTGCAAAACAAAACATAGTCTTATGAAGGAGGATTGAGGGTGTTGTTGTTGTTGTTAATGTGGAAGACGACCTTGGAGTGCATGCTCAAGAAAAATTTATTTTCATGCATTCACACACAATAAAATTCGCTTCTCGACAACAACAAGATTTAGATCTTGGTTAACTTAACCAGAAAATGCAAATTTTCTCACTCCTAATTTACCAAGATAGCACAGAGCGCACAGAAATGAGCATATGCAGACATGAAAAAATATTTCCACTCTGTTTCTGATTTGTCATTATCATACAAAGCATAGGGAAAGGAGCATACACATATAAAAAAGAGTAGCAGCTCGAAAATAAAAAGCAGAAAATCGAAATAAAACCAAAATATTATCTCTGTAAAAATTTAAAAGGTAGTATTCAGTATTTATACCTCTGGATGTAAATAAAATGGTTGTATCTTGGGAAAACAAAAACCTTTTCGAGTGAAACAAAAAAAAATCTAGCTAAAAGAAATGCTTATGACACAATGAAATAGTCCTCTCGGCCTAAAAATGTATAAAATGGTAGAAACCAAAGATGCGACAACATAGCTTCAAGATCTCGATCTACAACATGAGTGGATCTTCAAATGCACTTTGATACCATTTTCAACAACCTGATTATTCCAATAGAGGGAAAACACCTTCAGTAACCACTCACAGAACTAGATTAAAGATCAACACACCGATGTATTTACATGGTAAAACCCATGTGGGGAAACATCCACGACCCCAACCAATGCGACCACTTGGACCAATTTATTAATGAAAAATAAAATATTACAACGAGATTTACAAGAGAGTTTCTCACAATCGATCATCGACAAATGACCCTCCATGCTCTTTAAATAGAGATCATGGACCAATTAGGTATTAAGCCACATATCAATGTAGTCGTTAAGATCAAGGAGAATATGAGTCATCAGATCACTCTATGTCATAAACATATTGTGATCGTCATATTATCTAACTTCAAATGCATACTAATACATACTAAAAAAACATACTAATAAACATATTTTTTAACTAACACATTAAATCAAGTTGATCTTAAATAACTCTTAAGTATCTAAATATCCTAACATATACTAACAATGGAAATAAATACAAAAATAACTAATATAAATAAAAAACAATGTTAATCATTACATCAACTTAAAAGTCACAAGAAATGTGTTTCCAAGACCGAACCTAAATCTAGGAGGAATTAGAAGTAAAATACATAAAGAGAGAATATGATACTAAAAACATAGTAGGAGGAATTAGAAGTAAAATACGTAAAGAGAGAATATGATACTAAAAACGTAGCATTAGAAGTAGAAAACGTAAAGAGAAAATATGATACTAAAACATTAAAATACCGGAAAAAACAATAAATAGTGATACAAATGTAACCCATAGAAATAATAAACCATGTCCATTGTTAAATCCACTAAAAGTATTATCATAAAAAATCCACTAAAAGTATTATCATAAACAAGTATGTAGCACAAGTTGGAAAAATCATACTTAATATTATAATAGATAATGGAGATGTAATTTTGAGAGACAATGATCATGAAAATATTGCAAACAAAAAGAAAATAAACAATTACAAACAAACATGAGAAATATATTTAAACATCAAAGGATAGAAATAATAAATATTTTTAAAAAATAAGAAAGAGAAAAGAAAAAAACACATAAATATTGAATAACATTACAAAACAAATAAAAATATAGCATCTATGATTGTGTTTACATGCAATCAAACTTATTAAAATAATTTATTCAAAATAGTCATGCATACTTGCATGTAATTGATAATATAAAAATAAGATAAAAAATTGAGGAAACAACCAAATGATTCTATAGAGAATAAGTACACATGCAAAAATTGTGAAGAAAACAATATACCATGATAAGACTATCAAATTTATGGCTCCAAACAGAAAACAATATACCATAATAAGACTATCAAATTTATGGCTCCAAACAGATAAGATGAAATATATAATTTTAATTAGAGTGAAGAAACATTATGAACTAGAATAAAGGTGAATAAGATTAGTCTTACAAACAAAATTATATGAAACCACAACTAGGACTAACTGGCAGACTAGTTAATGTACCAATATGTTGAATCCAATCAACTAGTTAATGTACCTATATGTTGAATCCAATCAACATTTCTATGTGAGATAAATGAAATTGACACCATCACACTAACAATAAAAAGATCTAATATAGAAAAGTGTCTTATTCTATTGGTAGAATTTGTATTTTGTATTTACATAGTAATGAGGGCATTGAAATGAGTATGCAAAACAATGCTTTATAAACTGGAGAAAGTTACAATGAATATGAAGGGGATACAAGTGTTCAATGAAACCAAATATGCATATAAAAGTGATAATGAAGATGATAATCATAACAATGATAAATTAACATAAAAAATGCTATTTTATGGATTTATTGATATATATAATATTTTCGATCTTCAAAACAACCAAATAAATATTATTTTGGAGAAGACTATAAGCCCTTAGGAAATTTGGACATAAATATTTATAAATATGAATTTTGGGTGAATCCATAAAGATGGGTAACACTTTTTAGTGAAATATGCCGATGAAAATTCGACATCTTACATATTTTTTTAATTTGAAGCCCTCAAAACTCATATAATCCTTGTGAATTTTGACATGTAGTAAAAATACAATTTATAGAGAACTGTGTTGTATATATCTCATTTAATATGTCAAATTTTCATTTATTTAAATGATTGTCCTTCCAAAATTTTGAAAATTTAACAAGTGATTTTTCCAATTAATATTTGAACCACATTTTATACACCTTTGTGTTCACATCAACTTGTTTCTACTATTTACATAAGTTGAAAAAACAAAAAATACACTTTTAAATAGGATACGTCCATTGGGATCCCATATATATTCTTTTATAATTTTTTGGTTGTGTATTTTTTATGCTATTAATTTTCTTGGAGTTCCTTTGGAATTGTGGAAAAAAAATTAAGTATAAGTTTTAAAAGAAAATAAAAAATATAATATGAAATTGAAACTATCCAAATGATATGTCATTGGATAGAGGATTTACTAAAAAAATCCATTGGCATCAACTCTTACACCTAATATGAAAGATATGAAGGGGTTTCACTCCCTAGAATTTGCAGTTGTAGAAAATTTGACAATAAGGGGGGTGGATTTTTGGATTTTAAACACTTAATTGAACAATTTATCTCGATCAAGGGTTGAATGAGGATTTTCAAAATACCTTGATTGAGGGTTAATTAAACCCTTGATCAAGGTCTTTATGGGTTAATAAAAAAAATTCAATCGATTCGAAGGACTTCATGACTAAAAGTAAAAAGGATTAAAACTCAAGGAGCTCGATTGATGGTTTACTTAACCCAATATAGCAACTCAATCAAGGGTTTTCCATTGAAAACCCTCGATCGATGGATTACTTAAGAACTCAATCAAAGTTTTTATAGCTCTATTAACCACTTAAAATTATCTCGATCGAGGGTATGAAAAAAACGTTTTCATGCTCTCCCTTGCCAAAAAGTGTTACCTAGCTTTATGAATTCACTCTTTCCCTACATTGTTTTACAAAGAGAACTGACTAAATGAAATCATCAATAATTTTACATATCATAAAATTGGAGGGATTATACAAATACCATGAATTTTCCTACCATATAACAAACATATTTTAAAACAAACATATTATAAAAGGCACTATGAATTATTCTAAACCAAATGTTCAGTTACATTTGGATTATAATAAGAAAATGTCAATTAAAGGGAAGGAAACTCTTAAAAAAAGATGTTAAGACAAAACAAAATATGAGTCGTATTCTTAAGTCAAACATTGGTTACAACGATTTTAAACCAACACAAGCATCACCATATTACTAAGAACATTTGTATAAAAACCTATATTCCATGATTAGTCTTGACTAAGTCCACCAACTTTCTTTGTCTCTTTTATTAGTACAGAATATTACTGGGAACCATTAGTGAAGGAATTAAAGCAACTAAGAAATGAGGCAAAAAAACACATAGAAAATGAAACAAAAGAAAACAATGTCAAATCTATGAAATTAAATGATCATGTAAATGATCATATAACTTGTGCATGATACTAAAAATATAGAATAAATGCTTTATATAAATTATTTTTTCACGAACACAAATTTTATGTTGAATTCATTATTTCTTGATAGCATAATTTTAGAATAGACTCAAGCCAACATGACTATGGATTTTTATAGATAGAGGAAGCCAAGATGCATCATTCTATGGAACAAAGACAAATTTTGAAATTGAAAACTTTGTTGACAAATGTTCATCATGTGATTCAAAATTACTTCCAAATGAACTCAAAACTATACAACACCATCATTATACACACACTTGTAAAAAAAGAAAAAATGTGCATTGTAGATTCAATTTTCCAATTACACCAATGAAAAAAAAAAATTACTTCAACCCATGAAATATGATAATGATACTACAAAATCAAATGCAGAATAGATATTTGGAACTCGAAAAAATTCAAAACATAATAAAGCATATACATTTGATAGTTTCTTAAACAAGATAAATATGATAAAAAATGATTACATCCATACAATTCAATGTAGTTTGGATCAAACAACAATTATGTTGAAAAGGAGACCATTGAACATATGGAATAATAATTTTGTTGGACATATTCCAATGACATGGAATGAAAACACCAATTCTCAATTCATACGTTGTAGCCACATATCACAACTCTGATACGACAAAAAATGACATCAATTCTTAAACACATTAAAAACGATTTATAGAAAACAAATCTACATATCATAGAAACGACTAGTAGATTAAGAAAAGCTTTACTGTTACAACAATTTTTTTCACAACGATATATATATATATATATATATATATATATATATATATATATACTTACTTAAAAAAATGCATATTTATCGATAATTCCCTAAAATATGAATGAGCATTTATACTAAGAAAACCAAAAGAGTTAAAAAATTCAATTGAAAGATTCAGAATATGTATGCCCATGAATCCTTGATTACTATGTCCATCAACTTGAAATAATTAAACATATATGCTTTACAGAGTTCATATCATGTTATAGAAGGAGAGATAATAAGTGGAGAAATTGTGGCATGCCTTATGTCATAAGATATGTAAGATATTGTGAGCATAAAGACTTGAAAAACTATTACTATTATGGGGTGATTTTGACAATGTAATAAATAATATTGAAAATAAAGATGACAAATTATTGAATATATATATAGTCGAAGATCAACAATTGAATTTGGATAAACATTAATAAGAATATAAATATTGTAAAAAACAAAACAAAAAAATGAAATCTATAGATGAAAGATTATCAAATTCTAAAACAATCCCAAATATTAGAAAACATAAAATTCTATGAAATGAGTAGATTTTCAAACAAATAGAAATCAACCATAGGAAAAAAAAATATTGATAAAAAAAAAGTTGAATGAACTAATTCACGTATTCTTGATAGGGGCACAAGAATTGAAAAGACATTTACTGTAAATTCAATTTTCCAAACCCTAGTATGCATGTATAATAACACACTAGAATATGATCCACTACAACTAAAGGGAGACATGGCATCATATACAAGAAAAGAAAAAATGAATGCAAGAGGTGTGGCATTGCATTCTGCATTCCACTTGCCCCTTAACAAATCATAACACTTTCCCCTTGTAAGCAAAACGTTAGGTAGATGAAATCATCATCAACAAATTTTTGTACTACTTATCAATGAAGCATCCCTTATAGGTGCAACAATATTGTACTAGATTTACAAGCACTTACAAGAAATAAAGCATAGTTCATTGACCTATTTTGGGAATATTAACATAATATTTTCAGGAGACTTATATCAAGCACAACCTATCAAAGGTCCCTTTATCTTTGAAAATGAAATCTAAACAAGGAAAAATATCATATCATTTTTGGCAATACAACATAAAATGCTACAAATTGCATATATTAATGCATAAAAAAGATAGATTTTATTAAATCCATGAAGAAATGAGAGTCAATCAACAAACTAATCAAAGGAATAGAGTCTATAAACACCCATTGCTATAAACCTCCTCATTAGATCCATTATTTCCATGCCTATTTTATAAGAACAAATATGTACAAAGTCATAACAAAAAAATGTTGTCGCGAGTAAATGAAACATTGATGGTGCTTGATGGAATTGATGAACGCGAAAATAGGCTAGGAAGATTTGCAAAATATGAAAAGATAATAACATTGCTAGAAAAAAATACTAATCAAATGTAATGTGATGCAGGAGCATTGTAAGCAGGCCAACAAAGCAAGCGCAGAAGCAGAGGACAGCTGGAAATGCACCAGCGCGCATTTTGAAGATGTTTTAAATTTGAATGAAGGAGCATTAATGTAATAGATAGGAAGACGTATTGCATTTATGTTTTTGAGATTGTAAAAAGATCTTGAGCGTTTCTCTCATCTGTCGGTTATGAAGACATTTAATTGTAATGAATGTAAAGTAGATAACTTTTAATTATGGATTAGATAGCTTAGAACTGTAAAAGGGAAAACCCGTAACATACACCCTCGTATGTATTGTATGGTAGGATTATTCTCATTGTAATTGTAAGTTGTAGAGAAAGAGAATAGGAGAGAAGAAGAACAAAGACTACAGATAATTGTATAAGCAGATAGCTCTTTCTATTGAACCCATGTACAGAGGCACAAGAATTAATATAAGAATGTTTTGATACCATTTCATGGTGTTGTCATGGTTACTGTTCACATCTATTGAATGGTATGTTTGCAGTCTTCTTGTATTATCTGTTATGCATGTGTTTCAATACTATGTGTGTATATGCTCTTGATTTCATGTTGAATGTATGAAGTCTGGGAGAGGGAGAAAATGAGTTTCAATTGTTTCTCTTCCTGAGAATGTTGCAAGGAGTGTAGTGAAGGTCCGCAAGGAGTGCATTGACGAGGTTCTGAGTCTTATCTTAGAAAATCTCAGGAAGGATACCGTTGTTCTCATATCACAGAAGTGCAGATATAGCACAGAGTCGTGCAAGGTGTGCGCATTCTAGAGAGAGAGTCTTATACTTTACCAACCAAGGAGAAGGGTTGAAGAACTGTTGTTGCAAGGGAGTGCACAGAGTTGAAGGTTTAAAATAACTAGAGGTTATTGAAATTTCCACAAGGAGTGCACGCAAGAATACTTTAGACGTATTGAATCCATAACAAAGGTCAAGCTCAAGAAGGATAGAGAATTAAGAGAAGTTAAGGAAAGGATGAGGTCTGAAGCCACCTCGAGGAAGCCAAAGTTAGAAGGGAAAAGACTCCAAGACATTTGGCCAGAGGTCTTTGAGAAGTCTGAACGAACAGTTGAAGTTCTCAAGGGGAGAATCACCAAATTTCTGTGGACCATTGGATCCTGTAGATCAGCGGGAAGATTCAGACTGAGTATCTCTCAGTACTCATAATCTTAGGAGTAATAGTGTCTGTTGGATCCAAATCAATGAGAGTCATTGATCTCGTGCTTGAATTTGTCATTTCAAAATTCGGGGCGTGGAGGATATTATGACTTGGAGTCTAGAGTCGTGAACTCCCAATCCACGAAGTCCCGATAGAATCAGGGTCGTCAGATTATGGGGAGCCCAGAACCATTGATTCATGGCGAGGAATTATCGCGATTTCAACCATCGATGAAAGGAGTTACCGCATTTCAAATCGCCAATATGAGAAATCTCGAAGTGCCGAAAGATTGGGCCCAGGATAGAGTTGGGGTCACATCAAGGAAAAGTCAAAAGGGAGGAGCTAGAGACTAATTAACCTTTTCGGGGTTTCGGGGATTGAAGGAGTCAGGGGAACTCACATCAGGGATCGCGAAGCTACGAAACCCGATATACCTTTCGGGAGAAGAGTGTGGTCACGATAGTTGGTCACATGGGTGAGAGTTGGCGCTTAGTTCTTATTCACAAGGGCGTAACACCTAAGAAGGACATGTGGATAAACACTTGTGTGTTTGAATATTCCTGTGGGGAATCGAAGAGTCAAACAGACTCAAAGGGGAGATTAAGAAAGATCCTTATATCGAGAGGTCGTGCAGAACCTGTTGAGGTAGGGGTGTTGCGTCACGTGGTATCAGATCCTAGCTTGCAATGATTGTTTTCTATAAGCAGGATAGGAGAGAAGGCAAGTTGTGATTCGAATTCTGCGTCAACCAGATTTGAAAAATGCCACCCAGGAGACGTCAAGATAGACCAATGCCCAATCTAGCTGCTGTGGAAAGGGAAATGAGAGAACTATGTGCTCGATTAGATTCCATGGAGACAGCACAGAGAAGGACAATTGACGCTAGAGATGTCAGTGAAGTCGAAAGCGAAGATGAGGCTAGAGTTGAAGAAGAAGTTGCAGTCGAAGATGTTGCAGAAGAACGTCTATTCATAGATGTTGCAAGAATAGGTGCCAGGGAAAAGATGGACATTCCGATGTACGAAGGCAACCTAGATGTTGAGGAGCTACTAGATTGGTTTAGATCTATGGACAAATACTTTGAGTATGAGGATGTTGAGGAGGATAAGAAAATCAAACATGTCATCACTGGACTTAAAGGGCATGCAAAACTATGGTGGGATGAATTGCAGGCTAATAGGAGTTGCAAAGGCAAGCAAAGAATCAAAAGATGGGATAGAATGGTCGCCAAGATGAAAGCCAAGTTTATACCCAGGGATTACCAAATTAATTTGTTTCGAAGAATGCAAAATTTGAGACAGAAAGGAATGACAGTGAAAGAATACACTGAGGAATTTTATCGACTTAACATCAAAGCAGGTCATCGTGAGAGTGATGATGAAAAGGTCGCCAGATACATGAATGGTCTGAGATATGACATTCAAGATGAGATGAGAATGGTGATGATAAAAAATGTAGAAGATGATTATCATATTGCTCCAAAGGCTGAAGTCTAGAGGTTAGCCCGAAAGCAAAGTCAAAGAGGCAGAGGTAGAAGATAGAGCAAAGGCAAAGCAGTTTCCCAAGATAGAGTGTAGAATCCCAGGAATGAGGAGAAGAAACCTCATACCCACCCTGAAAGAGGAGGAAGTTCACAGGGAAGACAATATGCCAATGAAAACATTTTTTCTTGAGCCAGAGGAAGAGGAAGAGGCAAAGGAGGTGAGATAAAGTGTTTGTTCTACGGAAAGATCGGATACAAGTATTATGAATGTCCTGATAGAAAAAGAGATGGAGGTTAAGATCACATTTCATAAGCGCAAAGGAGAAATGTTGAGGTAGAAGATGCAGAAGGTGGAAGATCCTTAATGATGAGGAAAATTCTCTTGAAGCCAGAGAAGGAGATAGAGAATCCAGTCCAAAGAAATAGTTTTCTTAGAACTGCTTGCAAGACCAAGGACATGGTATGAAAAGTGATAGTGGACAGTGGAAGTACAGATAATCTAGTATCCACATAAATGGTGGAGAAGATGGAATTGGAAACAGTTGCACATCCGAGCCCATACAAAGTCTCGTGGTTGCAAAAAGGACATCAGGTAATTGTCACTAAACAATGTTTAGTTGAATTTAAGATAGGGAAATACAGAGATGAAATTTTATGTGATGTTATTACCATGGATGTCTTTCATCTTTTGTTGGGGATACCATGGAAGTATGACAGAAATGTTGTTCATGATGGAAGAAAGAACACGTACACCTTAGAGAATAATGGTAGGACACATATGTTGCTGCCAATTGAAGATAAGAAGGTGAAATAAAAAACAATAAATACTATACTTCTCATGAGTGGGAAGGATCTTCTTGATGAGGCCAAGAAAGAAGAAGACATGCAATTTGTTGTAGTGAGAAAACCCAGAGTCATTTTGACAAGTACTTCGATAGATGATCTACTAGAGGAAATTCAGGAATTGCTGGAGAATTTTGCTGATATCGTGGTGGACGATTTACCTTGTTTGTTGTCGCCCATCAAGAGTATAAGCCATCACATTGATCTTATACCAGGGAAATTTTACCAAACAAAGCAGCGTACAGATTGATGCCGCAGGAGAATGAAGAAGTTAAGAAGCAAGTCTAGGATTTGATGGACAAAGGGTTGATTAGAGAAAGCTTGAGTCCATGTGTTGTACCAATAGTGTTAAGTCCAAAGAAATATGGTGGATGGAGAATGTGTACAGATTCGCAGGCTATAAATAAAATCACCATCAAGTACAAATTTCCTTTACCCATGATGGATGACTTGATGGATTGCTTGAGTGGAGCCAAGTTTTTTTCAAAAATTGATTTGAAGAGAGGGTATCATCAGATTCGAATGAGAGAAGGTGATGAATGGAAGACAACATTCAAGACGAATGAAGGACTGTATGAATGGATTGTCATGCCGTTTGGTTTGACGAACGCGCCAAGTACTTTCATGAGATTGATGAATGAAGTCTTGAAGGATTTCATTGGTAAGTTTGTAATTGTGTATCTTGATGATATATTGATCTTCAGTAGGACTGAGGAAGAACATTTGAGACATTTAACTCTAGTGATGAAGAGGTTGCAACAAGAGAAGTTGCTGATAAATTTGAAGAAGTCGTCTTTCATGAAGGAAGAGCTCATTTATTTGGGGTTTGTGATCTCTTCGAACGAGTTGAAAATGGATCTTGAGAAGGTAAAAGCGATCAAATATTGGCCATCACCAAAGAGTATTTTTGAAGTTCGAAGCTTCCATGGATTGGCTAGTTTTTACAGGAAGTTCATCCGAAATTTTGGTGGGATATGTGCGCCAATGATGGACACCGTCAAGAAAAGACACAAATCTTTTCATTGAACAAAGGAAGCAGAGAAAAGTTTTAATTTGTTGAAGGAGAAGATAACTGAACAACCAGTTCTGGTTTTGCCAGAATTTAGTAAGACATTCCAAGTCAGTTGTGACGCAAGTGGATTTGTGATTAGAGAAGTCTTGAGTCAAGACAACAGGCCGATTGCATACTTCAATGAGAAGCTGAACGAGAGAAAGATGAAATACTCAACGTATGATAAAGAATTTTATGCAATCATACAAGCACTGAAGAAATGGAAGCACTACTTGATTCTGAAAGAGTTTGTCTTGTATAGCGATAATCATGTTTTACAATTCATAACTTGATAGGAGAAATTAAACCAGAAATATGCAAAATGGGTTGAATATATGAAGAACTTTACTTTTGTTATAAAGCACATTTCTGGAACTGCTAACAAGGTTGTCAATGCATTGAGCAGGAAATGTTTGATTCTGCAGGAGTTTTGTGTGAATACCTTAGGTTTTGATAGCCTTAAGGATATGTATAGAGATGATCTAGATTTCAAAGAAGCTTATGAAGTATGCGAGAATCTAGTTCTCAGAGATATAAGCCAATGGATTGAGTATTTGATTCAGGATGGACTGTTATTCAGAAGAAATCGGTTGTGTATTTCGAAGAGTTCTATGAGAGAATCTTCTGAAGGAAAAACATAATGGGGGATTGGCTAGACATTTCGACCGTGAAAAAACGTTTGCGCAACTAAACAACTTATATTATTGGCCAGGGATGAGAACAGATGTGAAGAAGATTGTAAACAAATGTAGAATTTGCCAGCATGCGAAGGGAAAGAGACAAAATACAAGATTATATCAACCATTGCCAGTACTAAAGAGGCTGTGGGATGTGGTGAGCATGGATTTTGTGTTACGACTACCGAGGACACAGAGGAGTTGTGACTATATTCATGGTAGTCGACAGATTTTCCAAAATGGCACATTTCATTCCATGTCAGAAAACCAGTGATGCAACTCACATTGCAAACTTGTTTTTCAAGGAAGTTGTTAGACTTCATGGCTTACCCAAGAGTATAGTTTCAGATCGAGATATCAAATTTGTTGGTCATTTATGGAGGACACTATGGAAGAAGATGGGAATCGATTTGTCTTTTAGCTCAGCATATCACCCTCAGACAGATGGACAAACTGAGGTAGTAAACCGACGCTTAGGATATTTATTAAGGAGTTTATTAGCTGAACATCATAGTCAATGGGATCAGATTATGCCGCAAGAAGAATTTGCATATAACAATTCACCTAATAGGAGCACAGGACAGAGCCCATTCTAGATAATGTATGGGATGCAGCCGAGAGGAGTATCTGAATTAAGAGACTTAGAGCAGAGCGAGTTCAGAAGTGTTGGATCTGAAGATTTTGTAGCAGAGATGCAAGAAATCCACAGTAAGATTAGAGAACAGTCAAAGAATTCTAACCAGGAATACAAGCACAAAGTGGATCAACACAGGAGAGAAATTCAGTTTGAAGTGGGAGATTTGGTCTTAGCTCACCTGAGGAAAGAAAGGTTCCTGAGGGGACATATAATAAACTGAAGATGAAGAAGATAGGGCCATGTAAGATTTTGCGAAAGTTTGAGGCAAATTATTATGAAATAGAATTTCCATATGGGGTAGGAATATCACCCATATTCAACATAGTAGATTTGTATCCTTACAGAGCTGATGAAGCAGGAACATAGGAGGATCAGAAAGAAGTTCAATGGGTCAAACAATTGCCTGTAGATGAGAAACCGTAGATAGAAAAGATCATTGATCAGAGAGTCATCAAGAAGACCCGGAGGAAGACATATCTTCAGTATATGATCAAGTGGAAAGGACACCCGATTGAGGGTGTCAGTTGGGAAAGTGAAGCGGAGATCCAGAAACATGGACAGACGATGCAAGAGCTCATGAATAGGAGTTCATGAATTTTTCATCCAAGGGAGTATGATGCAGGAGCATCGTAAGAAAGCCAACAAATCAAGCGCAGAAGCGGAGGACAGTTGGAAATGCACCAGTGCGCATTTTGAAGACGTTTTAAATTTGAATGAAGGAGCATTAATGTAATAGATAGGAAGATGTATTGCATTTATGTTTTAGAGATTGTAAACAGATCTTCAGCGTTTCTCTCATCTGTCGATTATGAAGACATTTAATTTTAATGGATGTAAAGTAGATAGCTTTTCATTCTGGATTAGATAGCTTAGAACTGTAAGAGGGAAAACCCGTAAAAGACACCCTCGTATGTATTGTATGGTAGGATTATTCTCATTGTAATTGTAAGTTGTAGACAAAGAGAATAGGAGAGTAGAAGAACAGAGACTACAAAATATTGTATAAGCAGATAGTTGTTTAGATTGAACCCATGTACAGAGGCACGAGAATTAATATAAGAATGTTTTGATTCCATTTCATGGTGTTTTCATGGTTACTGTTCACATCTATTGAATGGTATGTTTGCAGTCTTCTTATATTCTCTTTTATGCATGTGTTTCAATGCTATGTGTGTATATGCTCTTGATTTCATGTTGAATGTATGAAGTCTGCGAGAGGGAGAAAATGAGTTTCGATTGTTTCTCTTCCTGAGAATGTTGCAAGGAGTGAAGTGAAGGTCCACAAGGAGTGCGTTGATGAGGTTTTGAGTCTTATCTTAGAAAATCTCAGGAAGGATACCATTGTTCTCATATCATAGAAGTGAAAATATAGAACAGAGCCATGCAAGGTGTGCGTAGGCTAGAGAGAGAGTCTTAGACCTTACCAACCAAGGAGAAGGGTTGAATAACTGTTGTTGCAAGGGAGTGTACAGAGTTGAAGGTTTAAAATAACCAAAGGTTATTGAAATTTCCACAAGGAGTGCGTGCAAGAATCCTTTAGATGTCTTGAATCCATAACAAAGGTCACTCTCAGGAAGGATAGAGAATTGAGAGAAGTTAAGGAAAGGACAAGGTCTGAAGATGCCTCGAGGAAACCAAAGTCATAAGGGAAAAGACGCCAAGACATTTGGCCAGAGGTATTTGAGAATCCTGAACGGATGGTTGAATTTCTCAGGGGGAGAATCACCGAAGTTCCGTGGACCGTTGGATCCTGTGTATCAGCGGGAAGATTGAGAATGAGTATCTCTCAGTACTCATAAGCTCAGGAGTAATAGTGGTCATTGGATCCAGATCAATGAGAGTCGTTGATCTCACACTTGAATTCATCATTTCAAAATTCAGGGCGTGGAGGATATTATGACCCAGAGTCGAGAGTCGTGAAATCTTGATCCATGAAGTCCCGATAGAATCAGGGTCGTTAGATCACATGGAGCCCAAAATTGTTGATTCATGGCGAGGCATTATCATGATTTCAACCGTCGACGAAAGGAGTTATCACATTTCAAATTGTCGATACGCAAAATCCTAAAGTGCCGAAATATTGGGCCCAGGACAGATTTGGGGTCACATCAAGGAAAAGTCAAAAGGGAGGACCCAAAGACTTGTTAACCTTTTCAGGGTTTCGGGGATTGAAGGAGTAAGGGGAACTCACATTAGGGATCGCGAAGCTGCGAAACCCGATATACCTTTCGGGAGAAGAGTGTGGTCACGATAGTTGGTCACATGGGTGAGAGTTGGTGCTTAGTTCTTATTTGCACGGGCGTAACCCCTAAGAAGGACCTGTGGATAAACACTTGTGTGTTTGAAGATTTCTGCGTGGAATCAAAAAGTCAATCAGACTCAAAGGGGAGATTAAGAATGATCCTTAGACCGAGAGGTCATGCAGAACCTACTGAGGTAGGGGTGTTGCGTCATAATGTTTTGGTTTATCCAAATGCCATAAACTATAACATAGAAGATGTCCTTGTCAATGGTGTTGGTACACAAAACAAAATGAAAATTTAGATATCATTTGGATAGATTTTATAAATACAACCATGGGTAAATTGCAAAGGAACAAGGTTAGTGAATTATATAATAAATATATCTCACCAACATGGACCCCAATATTATGCATTGCAAAACCATTAGCAGCTAATAGTGAAAAGTTTCAAATTACAATACAAAAACAATTTCCAACTCAACTAACTTGTGCTAAAACTATACATAGATCATAGGGCTTAACACTAAATGGACTTGCATTTGATCCAACTTGCATATCAATGCATGGACTGGTATATACAACATTACCATGTTTCAAAGCTATGGACTCATTATATCTTGTAAAAAACAATAACACAAAATCATTTTCATGTCAACAAGAAAGTAACAGGATAAATGAAATGTCTAACAACAAATGCATTACAGAATGTAGAATATATGCGAACACTAATAGAAAATCAAAACATTCTGTGAATTACAACCTTGAATCTACAACCTCATAATTAATGACATTGTATAGGATCATGACCTAATCAATAATATGATCCTTTGCATCCAATAAATGCATGTAAACTTGACACCATCGAACAAAAAATTTTCCAAATTCAATTTCAACATAGTAAACTATGGTCATGGTGTAGTTACATGCATTAAAAAAAATCATACAAATCATGTGATCCAAGGGGATATTGGTGGCCACCCACCTATTCCAACTGGCTCCTCTTGTCAGTTTTTAGTTCAACATGTTCTTCTGTACTTGGTTGTAATTGTGGGTTCTACACTTCTAGGGTTGTCTAAATCCCTACACATCTTCCAGGTGGATACTAGTGGCCTCCCACCTAATCCAACTGGCTTATTTTATATGTTTTCATGTCAGCACATCTTTCTGTACTTTTAGGTTCGTTTTAGGGCCCTAAACAATGTTTTTTTGGCGTGCCACATTCAATCTATAGACAAAGTCAGAGTTTGATGACATAATGTGTGTTTCTCTAAAATACCTTTCCAATGGGCTATCACACGCCTAAAATGAAGATCGTATGCAAAAGTTACAACCCCAAGAAGTTAATGTACTAACTTATCCAAAAGGGGTCCACATGACTTTTGGCATTTCATTTCCTAGGGTTAGGTTTTTGGATGTCTAGGGTTTTGGCATTCATGTTTATCATAAAAAGGCCTTCAGAGCCTCATTGTAATAATATTCTTGCTAATGGCGTAGTTGTCACATCTCTTCTCAGAGACAAAGCTTCCACCATTCTAACAAGTCTTGCACTCTGTATTTTTATAGTCTCTTTACAATTATTTCATTAATAGAAATCAAGTATTGCTATATTTCTGTGTTTATGGAAATTTTCATGAGTATTTCATTGTAATTTCTCTTCTTTCATTTCATTCCAAAAATAGTCTAGATCAGTGGTGTCAAAGAAGGTTTCTCTTGGTCATTTTTCAGGGCATGTCTCCGATGAGGTCCGAGTATATCCAGTTGGGTCTCAAGCTTGTCTCTCTTGAGGACAATCACTCTCGCATGCCCAAGAAACCCTTGATGGCAGAAGAAAAGAAAAAAAATGGAGAAGAAGATTCTATTAACATGTTGCTTGATCAAGATCTCACATGACAGAGGGATGAAATGATGGATAATTTTTCACACATCCTTCAATGCCTGCCAATAGAAACATGCACATCTTCATCAAGCGACCATTTTGGAGGAACCTGTCCCTTCAAGGTATAAGTTAATTTTGATATTCCCATATTTGAACGTCAAATAGATGTGGATTCCATAGAAAAATGGTTAAACCTATTAGAAGGTTATTTCTCTGTTCAAAATTTTATGGACATGAAAAATATCACATTCTCACTCCTCAAGGCTCTCCCCCATGTCAAACATTGGTGGGAAACTTACTGGGACACAAGTTCCACAGAAGAATCTGGAATATATGGGGTCGAGCGCACTTAGGATTTTTTTGTGGATGTGGTCAAAGAACAATACTATCATGTTGATAAATATGAAGACCAATACATGAGATGGACCACACTATGGAAAGAGAAGAGCCAAAGAATTCCAGAGTTCACAAATACTTTCCATACATTGCGCACCAAGTTGGGTATCAAAGACTCCAACCGACATCTGGTTCTGAAATACCATGGGGATATGCATAGGTACATCCAACCCGAAATGGATCATCTCATCATTGGGAGGTTCCTATCGATATGATGTCAAAATCAAGCAGAAATTTAGGCACCAGAACAAATGGGAATTCGGGTATGCAAATATGAAACAACCAAAGAACGGTAAAGACAACTCTAACCAACATCCTCTAGAAAACCAGTCCAAGACACAGGACAAGAAGGGTAAAGGAAAGATGAATAATGACACTAGAAAGTGGTGTGACTTCCACAAAATCCCCTGGCACAACACTGATGAATGTCACTCAAAACATTCATTGGTAGTCGAGGTCAAAGACATGAAGCCGAACCATGATTCGAAATCCGATCCAGAAAATATTGAAAATAAATAGATCATTGACGCAAACCCCACTACTATTGTCGCAACCACAACAATTCAATCAGAAGAAACAGTAGTTCTTGAAGAGGGGGAGCACCTTTTCGATTCACAAATGTGGGTGAAGGGGACCCCATTGAATTTCATTGTTGATAACGACAGCCAGAAGAGCCTCATCTCAGCTAACATTGTCAAATAGTTGGGTTTGTCGACAACACCACACCCACAACCATACAACATTGGGTGGCTTCACCAGGGATGCTATCTCCGTGTCATCCAACAATGTCGCCTGTCCTATGGAATCCAACCTTCAAGGATGAGGTAGTGTGTGATGTTTCCCTCTTGATGTCTGTGATGTTGTGTCGGGCCAACCATATATGTGGAAACATCATGTTTTCTATGAGTCTAGATCCTGTAGTGTCATTATTTCTTTGGGAGGTCATCTCTATAGGATACCAAAGGTAGTTCCGACTACTACTCCCCCAAAACAGTGCTGCAAGGTAATCTCTCATACTGCAAAATTCATCCTCTTCACAGTATGTCAAAGGATGCACGGAAGACCGCTACAACCACTGCAGCCTCAACACCTTCTATCCAACAAAAATAGATTGTCGAAGAGAAATAATATATTGTTTCTTGACCTACAATGGTGCCTACACAATGCCCCGTCAAACCTAGAGACAACAGGTTGGTGGAACAAAATCAACCCTGCCAACAAGAGGTTTGTGACAGTCTTCCACAGACCAAGCAACACAACTTCTCCAACAAGGCATGCAGCTCACCAAGATTCAGATTCAAAAAATTATTTCCCATATTCCCTAGGCACTCAATGCAATGGAGACCATTGATTCCTAAGGGGGGAGGACTGATCCAGGTGGATATTGGTGGCCACCCACCTATTCCAACTGGCTTCTCTTGTCAGTTTTTAGTTCAACATGTTATTTTGTACTTCTTTGTAATTATGGGTTCTACACTTTCGGGGTTGTATGAAGCCCTACACATATTCTAGGTAGATATTGGTGGCATCCCACCTAATCCAACTGGCTTATTTTATATGTTTTCATGTCAGCACATCTTTTTGCACATTAAGGGCCATTTTGGGGCCCTAAATAGTTTTTTTTTGGCATGCCATAGTCAAACTGAAGACAGAGTTAGAGTATGATGGTACAATGTGTAGTTATCGAAAAGACCTTTCCAACAAGCTATCACTCTCATAAAATAAAGATCGTATGCAAAAGTTACATCCCCAAGAAATTAATGTACTAACTTACCCAAACAGGGCCCATATGACTTTTGGTGTTTCATCTCTTAGGGTTAGGTTTTTGGATGTCTATGGTTTTGGAATTCATGTTTATCATAGAAATGCCTTCAGAGCCTCATTGTAATCATCTTCTTGCGAATGATCATAGCCGTCACATCTCTTCTCAGAGATAAAGCTGCCACCATTCTAACGAGTCTTGCATTCTATATTTTTACAGTCTCTTTACAATTAATAGAAATAAAGTATTGTTGTATTTCTCTATTTCTGGAAATTTTCATGAGTATTTCATTGTAATTTCTCTACTTTCATTTCATTCCGAAAATAATCCAGATCATCATATCAACTAAAAAAATTTGTAACAACAAAATTGAAATTGTTTTTTCAAATGTCTAATCACAATATAAAGTTTGCATAATGGACATATATGTTGCAACATTTGCATTTATTCCAACAATAATCAAAACAACTGTAATAGTAAATATACAATAATTGTATCAATAAATGTACAATAAACGAAGAGACCAAATTTGCATTGAACAATACCACAAGGGAAGAACATGTGAAATAATACTATTATGGATAATTTCTTGAGAATACCAACCACGGGAAACCTTCCCACGGAGATTCTTGTGATTTTCCTTTATTTGGAAACATTGGTTCGCTCTTGATGGTTACTTTGAACATTCATGGATTGACTATGGGACTATCGATTTGCTTTTGGACCACTCCAAATGTCCAAAATTATCTTGAGGCTTCTAATATAAGAACCTTATGTTAAGGGCATCGAATTAATGTTGAGCCTTTACCATATTCATCAGTGAAGTATACTCCTCCTCCTTCTACCTCATTTGGTGAAAGTCTAGCCACTAGTAGCCAAAAGTATAAAAGGAATAGAAAGAGGAATAATAACAAGTAGAAGTGAAGACAAGAGAAAAATTCACTAGCCACTGCAAGTCATGTTGGAGACATGAAACCTGACATTGCAAGTCATGTTGGGGAGGAAAGAGTACAATCACTGCAAGTCATGCTATAGGTATGAAACCAACCACTACAAGTCATGCTAAGGAAAGAGTAATTTCATTGCAATTCACACTAGAGATATGAACCCATACACTATGATTCATGTTGGGGGAAAGAAACCGACCACTAAAATTCATGTTGTGAGAGAGAATCTAGTCATTACAAGTCAGACAAGAGATAGGAAACCAACCGCTTCAATTCATGTTGGGAGAAAACAACCAGCCTCTTCAGATGATGCTAGGAGTGAGAATATAGTCACTTCAAGTCATAATGGTGATAAGAAACTAGACACTGTAATTCATTCTAGGGGAAAGTCACCAACCAGTGCAAGTCATGCCCGAGACATTGATATTGCTTAGAAATATAGACAAATAGGACGCAATCCTAAGTTCCCTTGTACACTTTGCAAGTGATATCAACTTACTCATATGTGCCCTGCTATTCCAAAGGTACACATAGTGTGGTCTTTGTCTCAAGTTCCTTCTTCTTCTGAATCACCTTTAATTTTCCAACAATGTATTCAACCATTAGTTATTGAGGTGGTTGAGCCGATGTATTATTTGGTTGATCCCACTCTTCGTTTAGAGACTTGAGAGTCATGTGTCTGCTGACCACATTTTATTAAAACTTATTCATCCAATGGTTGATGAATTGGTCGAGACAATGAAATATTTGGCCAATCCTACTCTTCTCTTGGAGTGTGACGGGTCTACCAAAGTGGTAGAGATGATCCAATCTTCATCCAATCCCACTCTTTTTTTACGGAGTGATGTTTCTATTGACCATATCTTCAACATTTCCATTTTAGAACCTTCTTAAAAAGAGGGAATTCCACTCACTTTGAGTGTGATCCCTCCAAGTTCAAATATGGTTTCCTTTGATTGGAATAATATTGTTGAGCCTCTACCTTCTTCTTCTACACCCTTACAAATAAGGGTTGAAGTTTATTCAACAAAAAATTACTGATGTGTAGTATATGAAGGAGTATATACAAGCAATTTATCATCCAAGGCTTGGAAAGCTTTGGGTTCTCCCAATCTTGTGTCAACTATGACTCAGTTGTTCGATTTTGATAGAAGACATCATGAATATTTTTGGATTCTTACTCAATTTCCTATCATTTTAGGTGCACTACTACATATGGGTGGAAAAACCGACGATGTACTCTAATAGTACCAATACAAGCGGTCGTACTTTCGTATTTTACTTGCATTTTTTTATTTTTATTTTCAATCCCCGATGTTCATTGAACATTCAATGAAAGGGACTTTACCATCAAATATATGAAGGTTGACCAGGTCAATGATTCTCCATACCGACGTTTGACGAAGCCAATATTTTGTTTGTTATACAACATCTCTCTAGTCAACAACCGTCAAAAGCCAATGAAAAAGTGATATATAATTAAAAAAGTTTGAAATATTAGAGATGTTTGACGTTGTTTCTATAGTAGCGATGATTTGCAGTGGTTATAGGGTATAGTTTTTTGTCAGAATACAAAAAAAATAATTATTTTGTTAATTGCATTACAAACAATTAAACTACTCAGGTTGATTTTTGAAGATAATCATCACTGAAAGTTTGGTAAGGAAAAATGTCACATAACATTCCTCCAGGAGGACAAGGAGATGTAAGATCTGCATTGGAGGCTTTGGGTGATCGAAAATTGTATTGTCCTTGTAAAATATGCAACGACTATAATAGAAGGATACTTTTTAATAAAAACAACTAAAAGACATTATAGAGAAAGAATTTAGGTTATTTCTGGCTTAGGTTTAGGTTATTTCTATAAACTAAAACCTTATTGGCTTAGGTTTAGGTTATTTCTGTAAACTTGTAGTTTGCATTATCTTCTTGTAATGTCACAGGTTAATATGCAAAGGTTGTTTAGGGTTTTCTAAGGATTTTATCCTCTTACAAGGAACTCTCTTGTTTCCTTCAGTGTCAAAGCAAACACTCACAAGTTTCCCTAATGAAAGGTGAAATTACTCGCTTGTTTCCTTCACAAAAGGTGTGAGTGGCTCCTGGGAGTGATTTTTTCTCATTTCTGGCTCCCTCCTCTTTGGTTGGTGCATCATTTTCCTTTTTTCCTTCCTCTTTATATGTAAAGTAGCTTTGCATTTGAATAGTTCTCACTTGATCAAATTTGTCTTTCATAATCATAAAAAAAAAAGAAAAAAAGTGTTCTAGTTATTTTTCTTTCTTAATTCCATGTTTCACAAAATACGTGAGTAATCACACTTTCCCTTCAGAAAAGGCATGATTACTCTCACATTTCTTTCTTGAAAGGCACAAGTGATTTTCACTTTTCCTTCACAAAAGGCATTAGTACTCACACATTTCCTTTATGAAAGGCATGAGTATGTTCTCATTTCCCACCCTTTCTTCCCATCTTTGTTGTAATTTGCATTTTTCCTTCACAAAAGGCATTAGTACTCACACTTTTCCTTTATGAAAGGTGTGAGTATGTTCTCATTTCCTACCCTTTCTTCCCTTATTTTTTGTAATTTTCACTTTTCCTTCACAAAAGGCATTAGTACTCACACTTTTCCTTTATGAAAGGCATGAGTATGTTCTCATTTCCTACCCTTTCTTCCCTTCTTTGTTGTAATTTGCACTTTTCCTTCACAAAAGGCATTAGTACTCACACTTTTCCTTTATGAAAGGCGTGAGTTTGTTCTCATTTCCTACCCTTTCTTCCCTTCTTTGTTGTTGTACTTTTATTATTTTGGGTCTCAAATTTTTCTTTTGAGGTTCATTTGATAGTAAAAAGAGCAAGAAATTTTTTTTATTTTTTATTTTTTACTTTTGTCACAATTTAGGAAAGAATTATTCATGCTTTATGCTTTCTTGAACTGAATACATTGAAGTTGGATAAGTGTGAATTTCTATTTGTTATTGTTCTTAAAACTTTCTCGTTGCAAGAGTCAATTACACTTCCCTTTGAGTAATTAATAGTCATTTAAAAAAAACGTTTAACCATAATTAACTAGACTCTTTTCTTTTTAGGAAAAAAATCAATAGTCTAAGATTTAGGATCTTGGAATAATCTTGGAGAGTAAATTCTCCAAGGTCAAAAAACCTGAAACTAGATTTGATTAAAGAGTGTGAAAAACCCTCAAGGAGCACTTGCCAAGAAAGCACCTCTAACACTAGTTCCAAAAACAAGGTCACATTAGGGAAAGTGGATGTGAAATCACCTCCTTTACTTGATTTTGTGTCTATTGGACTACTATGTGTACAAGGGTTTTCAAATGTCAAGTTTTTTGGTTAACAACTGTTTTGGATGATTTAACATTTTCTTCCTTTCCCTTCTGTCCCATCTGGTGAAAGTCTAGCTAGTAGTAACCAAAAGTCTAAAATAAATAAAAAGAGAAATAATAATAAGTAGAAGTGAAGACAAGAAAAATAATTCACCAGCCATTGCAAGTCATGTTGGAGACATGAAACCGATCGTTGCAAGTCATTTTGGGGGGGAGAAGAGTCCAATCGCTGCAAGTCATACTAGGTATATGAAACCAGCCACTACAATTCATGTTGGGAAAAGCGTACTTTCATTACAAGTCACACTATATATATGCAACCATCCAATATGATTCATGTTTGGGAAATAAACTTTCCAATGCAAGTCATGTTGTGAGCGAGAATCTAGTCATTAGAAGTTATACTAGAGATAGGAAACCAACCGCTGCAAGTCATGCTAGAGAACATTAAAAGAAAGTTAATTGTATTGGGAAATTTTCATCCTCACACTCACAATTGCACAGCTGCACTTCATTATGTATTCAACACTCCACATGCTAAAATTGCGTGGAATGTATCTTATCCACATAAAAGATTGACTAGGGGCTTACTTATTGTTGATACATTTCGCATTAAAATTGGAGGTGAGGGCATCCTACATTATTTCAGTAGTTGCTCCTTGCTTTATCAACGAGAGTGACGATCTCTAGAGAGAAAGAGGTAAGTTGTTCGAGATATTTCGTCCTGCTTTGTTGCAGATCTTTACAGCTCCTTGTTGGTGTTCTTGTAGACGAGAAAGATATAAGTTGTTCGAGATATTTCCTCCTATTGTGTTCTAGATATTTAATGGTATCAAGTGGTTAAGTGTGTCGTGGTCAATAATGAAATGATGTAAATAGAGTTTTGAATTTATGATAATTTGTGTTTTTTTTTTTACATGATTAAAATTTTGTAGTGGGTGTATGATCAGTTGTACCCAACAACTCAAGGTTTTTGGTCCAAGTTGTATTGCCTCATCATAGGAAAGTCAGTTCCCCATGTTTGTTGTAAGCCCTACTACTCAAGCATACGTGTTATTGTGGGTATTTGCACAAAGATATCCCTCTCAGCTTAGAGAGGATTTTAAGTTCAATTTAGTTTAGATGAGATACAATGCATCTGTGTTCAATTTTTATTTTTAGATACTTAATATCTTATCACCTATCATATTTACACCAAAAGATAGTTTAATGTTAATTTGTTTTCCTTTTTAAAAAATGTTAAAAAATATCAAAATTGGCTGACCTATGATCTTTCCATTGTGTAAGTATCTCTTAGCAAAAAAGAGAGACAATCATCATAAATATCTACTATATAATCATGTAGATCTACTTAAAAGGAGATAAACTTTTTGTATCCTTATATGTTGTCAAGCTTGCTGGCTTTGACGAGGGGATTGGCCTTGGCCAGAGCCTCGCGTCCAAGAGTCTTGTAGTCGAATGAGCACCCATGCTCCTCTGGATATCGATGGAGACCGCAATAAGTATTTCCGCAACGACACTGAAAACCTGTTAATCCAACGCGTTTTCTGCAACTAAAACACCGCGCAGGTTTAGACGGCTCAGCCTGAGTTTCCCCACCACCCGCCTCGGCCTCGACCTCGGAGGTCTGATGAATGGCAGGCGTTGGTTTTAGTTTAAGTTTGAGAAGATGGTCTTTATAACACTTTGAACACATATTCTCCGTTTCGGAGCTTCCAAAAAATCCACAGCCTTTAATGCACGTCTGAGGCTCTTCTGAATCCATCCTTCTACTAAATTCTTCAACTCTCCTCTGCTATGTGTAATCCGGCTCTTCACAGATACAACGAAGAATGTGGATACCCTCTTCCTCTACAATACTCAATCAATGCCTCTATATACACCGTGTAACTGACGCTAAGGAACAATGATGCAAGCACGACGGTTGAGATTAAGGTTAATATACCTTAATCAAGGTCATTTTCCAGCTTTTCAAATTAATAAGGCGGACTTAAACCAATCCCATAATGTGTAATAAATTTGTAAATTAAAATATGAAAAATACAACTCCAAAATATATTTATAAGTAATTAATTATTTAACATTATGAATATATTCTATGATATATAAAAGAATATATTATTAATATTTGATGGAACTAACACTTAGCATGGGTATGATCCTTGGCCTTCCTCGAGAGGTGGTCATGAAAGCAAAAGGTGTCATGAAAACAAAAGGTGTTGAAAAAAGGGAGGTGATGGCTCTCGCTTGGCCCTAGGGTTTGCATTATGATGGGAATAATGGTGTTGGTTGTTGTCAAGGTGTGGGTTCCAAGCAAGCGTTGGGGATTCTAATGGGATCCAATGTATTAACATTGTAGGCATTACATTACATTACAAAAGGAAATGATATTACATTACATTTCTCATCAGAAGGGTGAATAT